>JAVSBU010225552.1:0-11931 GCA_033118015.1 Loricariichthys derbyi
ACCATCTGTAGCTTTGCCAAAGCTTTTTGACTGAGGCAGGTGTACAAGGCATTGCAGTAGTCTATGCGCGATGACACCAAAGTGTGTATAACTCTCTCCAAATCCTGAAATGATAAAAAATTATCAGTATTTTGAAAGCAAGTAGCTCAGCTATTCCTGAAATAGATAAGAAAACTGCTAAATAAGAGGAACTGTAATACCAAGCTTGTATGTTGCTGCTTGCTGTTGAAGCAATGAGCGTTTCTTTCCTGCAGTAAAACCCATGCAGCCATGGGGAGGACATGCAGGTACCAAACTGTCTTTCTTGGTCCCATGAGTAAGACCCTCGACCTTTAACTGCTCAACACATTTGTAAACAACTCTGGACATTAAAGCTGGCTTTGCCACAGTTATGCTCTTCTCCCTGCCCTGTTTTCATACCCCGATTGTGTCTTTATCTAAAAGATCTAAGCAGCGTGTGGCCATTTGGCTGGATTTGTTGCCCGTGCCTGTAGGTAGTGTGTTAAAGAAGGTTTAAATGTATGGGACGAGACAGAATATGTGGAGAATGTTGGCTAAGATGTTAGATAAGAACATGGAAGACTTGTGGGCGGAGACAGGAAGAGGACAATGCTTGGCTTGGAGAGAATCTGAGAAAGAACCAAAGAATGCTGTGATGTCACTCCACAGCACATTACTGACATACAAAGGCATGGAAAGAGCAGTACACTCACTCACTCACTCCCTCACTCCCTCACCAGTCTGCACATATTCAACCTATGTCCTGTGTCTCACACTCAGGATGTGAGTATGATTTGCTTTCTTCTCTAGGCTGAGTTCATGCTAGTTTTTAGGCTTAAGGTTCTTCCTCCAGGATTCCTTCCTTTCTTTCTTATGCACATTCTAAAGGCTGAATCAACTAATGTCTTTATTAGGCCTCATTTTATCAAAATATTTGATCCTTTTCTTCTTGTTGTCTTATCTTTTGAACTAGTGAGGCAGATCTGTATTTGTTGTTAGCCACTTGTGTGCAAATGTTGTTTTGGTAAAGCAAGTAAATGTTGCTAGTCCATTGTTTGTTCCAGCTGGATTAGCTTCAGGTCAGTATGAACACAGACCAAAATGTTGTAGATGCAGTAGCTTTAATGGGTTTATGTTTTCCTGCTCTGCTTATGTACACTTCTTTGTTTTTTTTTCCTAAACATTTTCTTGGCTTCTCTACCTTTTGAGTCTGTGAAGCTGTTGGATTTTGTAGGTCTCTCAAACATGTAAATTTCAACTGTATGTTTGTGTCTATGTGGTAGACATTCTGCATTTAAAGTAAATGATATATGCTTTACTTTAGCTTGGAAATTACATTATTATAGTTGATCAACACACACACTAAGTACTATGTGTAATTTCGTTAGCTTTGTTGGCGTCATGCTGAGATGGGAGATGTATACAGTGAACTTTACATTTACAAAGCATTCTGTATTGCTCACAAGAGAAGTGCTCCTGTAGTCCATTCACATCTCTGCTGGAAATTAATTAATTCTCTTAATTCTGTTTTTGCCTTGTTCACTCTTGAGCTAGCTCTTTTGTCAGGCATGCTATGTGCAAGTAATAATCTTTGTTAAAAGTCCTTACATGTATTCTGGTTCCATAATTTCTAAATTGAGTTTTTAAATATATAATATGATCTTGCAGGTAATCGACAAGTAAACAACTAAAAAGTTGTTTAAGCCCCAAAAACAAATCATTTCAGTTTTCTGTTCGCTTATTTTACAGATATTGTCTTAAATAGTTATAAAATATATACATCTAGAAGGTATTTTAGTTCAGTTCATTTAAAACAAAACCACTATGTTGTTGTTGGCTCTAATGGCCGTTTGCTTAGCATTGGATTATTGCTTTTCTATAGTGACATAAATAGAGGAACAATAAGTTAACCTAAATATAGACCAAGAGTTGTTGTCATTCCAGTCGCTTTGTTGGCTCCATAATGATGGAAAAGCATACACGTGGTGAGGATTACCTTTATAAAAACACAGCGCTTTGTGTATGTGAAGGATGCGTGGATCGCTTTTCTGATATGAGTAACCACCAGATAAACAGTGAAAAAGCTTATATAGACATCTGAGATCAAGTAACCTACACAAACCAGATCAACAGGTAAAGGGCAGTCCATGAAAATGGGTGATGAATAATACTAATGGATGAATAAATAAAGAGAACGAGGGAGGGTAATGTACTTTGTTTTGCTAAGTCAACAGGAACAGCTGAGAGCTACCCTGCTAAAAACAGCACATTCTGTATTTTGGATGCTGTGGAAAAAAGCAAAGCTATGCAAGTTTCATGTTTTTGATGTGGTGCTGGTGCCCACAGAACCCACTATCCAACACAATCCCCAAATCATGGACCGGATGGCAGGGCAGAATTCAGTACTGCACAGCAAACGTTTTCTTCATATCCACACAGTACCTGGACTATGTTGCTGTGCTGTGCAGAGCTCAATCTGCATCATAATTAGCCAGTTACTTTACTTGTAAGTTGCTAGCAATGGATGAAACCAAATAGTTACCAAGTATTAATTTACTTTTTGTTAATTATGCAATTTTCTGTAATGCAGTGCTTAACTCTGTCACCCCACAGCTCTGAGATCCCTGGTTCGATTTTGACCCCGGACTCAACCTTTGTGGAATTTGCATTTTCTTCTCATGTCTTTGTGGGTTTACTTCAGGTTCTCTGGTTTCCTCCCACATTGCAAAGGCATACAGTGCCTCCAAGTTATATTCAACTCTCTGTAGATTTTGATAATGCAAGAAGTTGCAAATAAGTTACAAAGCCTTCAAACTTTGAACAAAAATAACATTTATTAACAGATGCTTAAATATTACAAACAAAAATATAAGTTTCTCAATTAAATTATAATACATTAAAAACATAAATATTAGGGGTCAGTTATTATTCAAGCCCTAGGTTTAAAATTTTTTTGAATAACCCTTATTTCCAATTACAGCTATTAATCATTTCCTATAAGACCTGATCAAGCTGGGGTTATCTTGGCCCCCTCCTCCATGCAGATCTTCTCCAAGTTGTCTAGGTTCTTTGATCATCTCTTGTGCACTTTGATCTTGAGCTCCGTCCACAAGTTTTCAATTGGATTAAGGTCAGGAGACTGACTAGGCCACTGAAACACTTTAATCTTGTCACTCTTAAACAAGGCCTTGGTTATCTTGGCTGTGTGCTTGGAGTCGTTGTGATGTTGGAAGATAAAATGATGGTCCATCTTAAGATCCTTGATTGAGGAGTGGAGGTTTTTGGCCAAAATGGTAGGTGTACATTACTTATGGTATTTATTGAATCCAATTTGCCCACGGCGGTGAGATTTTCCTGGAGCTTCCTCCTTGTTGTCATTGGGTCAGTCTTGATTGTTTGGAGAAGCCTGGCCTTGGCAAGAGTGGAAACTTTGAAAGGCTGCCCAGGTCATGTAAACATAACAGTAGTTCCAAAAGCCTTCCAAATTATGCTTCCAACAGTGGAGACAGCTAGGCCCAACTCCTTGGAAAGGGTTTTATATCCCTTGCCAGCCTGGTGACCTTCAAGACTTTGTCTCTGATGGCCCTGGAATGCTCTTTAGTCTTACCCATGTTGACAATGTTTGAGTGCTGTTCACCTGTTTGGGGATTTTAGGGGCTTTTATAGACAGAAAAGGTGGGAAAAACAGATAATTAATCCAAGCATGTGAAGCTTATTGTTCTTAAAACCTCAATTACTTCTTAATACTTGAGGGAATCAAACATAATTCTGGTGATGTGAGGGGTTGAATAATAATTGACTGTTTGGTAAACTTGGCAAATTTTGTAAAAAATTAAAAAACAGAGAAATAACATTCTTCTTTTGCTGCAGTACATTTCACATATCCAGGCTCATCTACAGTCCAAATTTCACAATACAAAGTTAACTCCAAATGTGTAAACCTGCAAAATCTAGAGGGGGTGAATACTACTTGGAGGCACTGTACATGTTTAATTAATTGGTGTTACCAAAGTGCCCCTAGAGTGTGAGAGTGTGTGCCCAATAAGGGGTTTGTATGCTGTGTAGAGCTATTCCTGCTTTGCACCCAGTGCTGCTGTGACTAGAATTAATCAGATAAAAACTGAATGCATGAATTTCCATTGTGAAAATGTGGATTTAAAATATTTTTGCTGTAGTTCCCACCACTTGTTGCTTTTTTTTCATTTCTGGTCAGCACATTTTTACTTCTGCCACCTGTTTGGCATTTGCTGTTGTGTTATGCGTTAATAATGGTTAGATGGTATGAGGTACAAATATTAGTATTATCTGAAGTTCCTCTCGATAAACAGTACTCATACATTTACGTTTTGTAAATGTCATTTGTCAAGATGCCCTTATCCAGAGCGATACAGTCTAACAAGATAAAATCCAAGCAACTATAGATTAAAGGCCTTGCCCAACAGTGGCAGCTTGGCAGTGCATCACATGCAGACACAAGTTTCTATGTTTGAGTGAGAGGAGACTGGTCAGGGATTCATCCCCACAACTGCAAAAGCAACTCCTACCCAGGTCCTGGCATCTCATCCAGGACACACTGTGCTCTGTGAAGAGAGGCATTTTTGCACAGTTGGAGCATTTTCATAGTTCTTAGAACTGTGCCCCCTTTTGTCATGTATTCACTTTGCAGGAACTGGGGATGATTATAATTGTTAGAATGCTGTGTATTGGGACATTTTAACTTCTATTTTAAGCTACTTCTCTCAACACGAAGGAACCCTGAGTGATGTAACCAGATGTAGTGACGCAAGCATAGTAATTGTTACAGACGCATGTGATGAGTTTTACTGCCATGTTTAAATATACTTGTACCCCAGTAGCCATATAAAACAGATCTGAGTACTTTAAAAAAAAAAAAATGAAGTATGGGATTTACTGAGCCTATATGCGATAGAGGAGGTTTTGAGTCGTCTTGGTAAAATTTGCGAGGCTTTCTTCTCTTTAGTGTCACATCGTGAATGCAAAAAAAGGTTAAATAATGTGTCAGAGGTCTCGTCACTGTAACAATGAGGTTGATTATAAAGTTAGAGGCAGTAGTATGATGACTTTGTCATTACATAATTTATCTCATCATAATTATATCAGCACCACGTTGTCAATGATTTTTATTTATTTTTAAGTAAAAAGCAGTAGATAATGTACCTGTAGCAGTAGTAATGGAACTGTTCTTCTGTCTCTCTTCTTTTTTTTTCAGAGAACACATGTATATGGTCATAGTGTTGGCAAGGAACGAGCAGAGCTGAAACTAACACCCTCAGCTGCAAGACGATAAGGGTAGTTTGTCTGAAATATAAGAAAACCAAAACATTGGCATTTGACGGCGAGATTTCTTCTTGCCCACACACGTACACCCGTATTTATATAATCTAGGGCACTTAAAGTTCCAAGCACACACATTCCACCATGCTGCAGCAGATCTTAGCAGACATGTATGTAGACCCCGACATATTAGAGGCTCTGAATGATGAGCAGAAGAAGACCCTCTTTCTGAAGATGAGGGAAGAGCAGGTACGACGTTGGAAGGAAAGAGAGGAGAAAGAAGAGAGGGAAGGAAGGAAAGAGAATCCCAGGCCAAAGAAAGGTAAGGATTTCCTCATCCAAAAACACCAGGCTGTACAGTAGTTATACTCCCATCTGCCTTCCTGTAAGAGGATATCCATCATGCCAAGTGCAACAGGATTTGGGTTTTGCTGTTGTTGTTGTTGATGTGATGTCCTAAACCTTGAACTCGCTCATAAACAGTGATTGCCAAGTTACCTTTAAAAAGTAATCTGATTACTGATTACTCCTTTAAAAATAACTTAGTTACTTTTAAAATCAAGTAATCAGTAAAGTAACTAAGTTGGATTACAAGTTACTTTATTAATTTCATTCAGCAGCTGCTGACAATCCCCACCCCCACCCCCACCCCCGCTGCCTCAACATAAAAAAGGCAACCTGTTTTGCTGGGCTCATTTTATTGGAAGTGCATTTTTAACATCAACTTCAATAGTTTATCTCCTGACATTTACAGTTGAACTTAAAACTATTTCCTGAAAAAATGTTTTATAAGAAATAAAATGGACAGTTTCTCTTAAATTCATTTACCATAAATAGTTGTTTTTTAAAATAGACAGTCTTACTTGACTTTACTTAACATGAATACTTCTTTTTATAAAACATAAAATAGACTGTCCTTGACCTGATGTATTTAACTGTTAATACTGTAATGGTAAAACTGAACATTGAACCTGTAGTTCACAGCATTAGAGCAGAAGGGGTGAATTAACTAAACCAAACACGGTGTATATGGTATACGGTGATGTATAAAACAACATGTAGGCTGATATCATGACTACTTTTGTTACTCTTTCCTAATCTTATGTTTTAATCACACATTGTGATTACAGTGGTTGTACCTCATTAAGCTTCTCTTTGGTTTGATTTGCTCTATAAGTTTGACTGTTCTGTGCTCCAACTCCAAATGTTTCTTCAAATTTGATGTAATGTTTTTGAAGCTATATAGCACTTTATAGTCAGCACAAAGTGTATAACAAACCACAATATTATCATTTTTAGCTGACACAAACTCAAAATAGTGTGTGTGTTTCCAGATAGAAAATGTGCATCTCTCTCCTCTTTCCATTGTTTAGGTTTGTGTCACTGCGTGGTATTACACGTGAGCTGTCCTCATGCTGAAAACTCAGTTATTATCACATAGGTCTGACATCACTTCCCCAGACACAAGAAGAAAACAAAATATGTATCTTTTTTACAAAAGGAAAATGACAAAATAGTAATTTACAGTGACTTGGATAAGTAACTTTAATCTGATTACTTGATTGGAAATAGTAATGCGTTAGATTAGTGAGGAAATTAGAGTAACGTATTACTGACATCATTGCTCATAAAATAATCAATTTTCCCAAAACATGACCATTCAGTCTTCTAGTACATGTACTCCCTAATTTATGATAGGGATGCATTCCAAAAAATCAATGTTTCATTTATTGTAAATCAAGGATTTTAATGCGTACACACACTGCCTGGGCAAAGAAAAGGTCACCATCTGTGTGAGCAGTGCTAACATCTGGGTGTGCGGCCGCAGTTCTAGGTCAGGTTTAGGTTCAGTAACATTATGTGCTCAAAGAATGATGTCAGCTGATACCTGAATAAACTGAATGACCAGGTTATTCCATCAATGGATTTTTTCTTCCCTGATGACACGGGCATTAATGCAGGACAGAAATAAATGTTGTGACATTGCAGAAGCTTGTGGAAGCGATGCCACTGCGAATGCGTGCTGTAATCAAAGCTAAATTGTAAGGCAGTCCAACCAAATATTAGTGTGACCTTTTTTCCTGGCCAGTCAGTGTATATGATCTGAGACAAAATGCATCAGCAGTGGCATATTCTCAAAATCTCCTATTCAAATAAAGTGACTTTTATTCAAAATGTGTTTTATCCAGTTAAATAGGAAAAATTACACAATTTAAAATTAAAATGCTGGTAGTCAGTGATCTTTAAACACTGATGATAGCCTCGATATGCTCAGAAAAGAATATCATCTAACACAATAACAATAATTATCAATAATTATTATTAACAATAGTTAAATAACAATAATTTATCATTAACTATAATAATCACTATTCAAAAAATATTGTCATATTGCCTAGCACTAACACGAGGTAAATTAATATTGTTCAATGGAACTTAGTTCAGAAATGTCATTAAATTATTATTATTTTGTTTTTGTTTTTTTGTAATTTCTTACCTTCTGAACTAACCATAGCTAATTGGTATACTTGTGAGGTTATCTTCTGTTCTGTTCTGTTCTGTTCTTATGTCAGATGACAGAAACCACAGTTATGATGGTGGGAATTCCAACTTGGCCAGAACATAAGACAATTAATAGTTTTATATTTTTGTTCACAATGGTAAATGAACATTGACTGGCAAATTAACTAGAATGCCTCACCGAGTTTATACATTTAATTTAAGGAGTCAATGTTTGTGACAAACAATAATCCAAAATTTATAGGTGCTTATAATGCAACGTGTGAATGAAAGGAAAGCTTTCTTTTTATTTAATTAAATAAGATGCTAGTGTGTGACAGAACAAATTTGTCACTGAGCAAAATAATTATTGTTATTCTAAAAGCCTTATCAACATTGGGCTGATTTCCCAGAATATTAGATAATGATTCAGGTCATGTCCTTGCTCATAGCAAAATAAACCAATCCAGAGCAGAATATCATGTACCTTAGGGGGATAGTGTATATCTTGGTGTATATCTTTTCACATTTGGTATGATTTGACAGAATATTTGATACCTTTTATCTCTCTCATACCGACCTTGACATGGGATTCTGGTGTTATCCAGCTGTAGATACTGAAAGAAGTTAACAGACCTTTACTGACAGCATATTTTATGTTTGTTCAACAGAAATGAAAGTACAAGGTCAAACCTAAATATTTTTTGCCTTGTTGGATGGAAGGTATTCATGCAGTTAAACTGCTTTCAAATTCCACTCTGGTGTAATTATCTCACATTGTCTCATGATCTACTTAACAATTTTACCATCAACCACTATAAATTAGGAAGTCACCTAATTTAAATGTAAAATTGTACCCTTTAAATACCATTCAAACAGTACAAGTTGTTCAGTTGTTAAAAGTTAATAGAAATACGAATTCTTAAATATTTTCTTGGATTTATTTAAATTAATAAGCAATTATGTCACAGGTTTTATATTTAAATTGAGATAGTCGTTTTCCAAATGAGAGATTTTGCATAGAAACTGAAGAGCCTATTCGAGGCTGAAGCTCCTATACATGTTGACGAACATTCAATAATATAGATGTAAAGTGGGTTGGGAGCCTGTATGGAACCTCTTTTGGAATTCACTGGGCACAAACCGAAGTACAGCCTGGGAAGGGCACCAATTCATCACAGGGTTCCAGCAGCCACGTCTTCATGAACTGCTGGCTCTTACCCCTTGATTCACAGAAGCTGCTTCAATGATGGATGATTTCATGAAAATAGCTGTAATGATTACAGTTATTTACATGTTTAATATGATAGGTATTTCTTATTTGAAAGCTGAATCGGGCCCAATGCCTATTTTGGAGACCTCAGGGTGCAGACACAAGCATTCCTTGGTTGAGATATGCAAAGCTGGTGAAAAGTTGATTTTACTGCATTGGGGGAAAATTCCTAGATTGGTTTTCCCTTCCTCATACACAGCTAATTGTGTCTGCATGTGACACGCAGCCAGGCTGGAAATCCATTGTGGTTAACGTACAAATCCCATCTCTGCCAAAAATACCCCATGTTGGGTCCTTCAAGACCCTTAACCTCCAGTTGCTTGGATTGTAAGACTGTCTAAGTTGTAAGTCATTCTGGTTAAGAGCGTCTGCTAAATGACTTAATACACTGACAATCAGGTTGGTTGACTAGCATGTTAAGTAAGCCAAGAGTCATAATTTAATGATTTGAAATCCAAACTGACCTCTGTTCACTTAATACAAATTAAAATATTCTGAGTCAATGAGACCGTCGCACCATTTGGAGAGTGAAATACTTCGAAATACAAAATATCTTCAGAGACATTTTATGAATTATACAACCAAAGGAATCCAGCATGGCCACATTCTGTCTGTGCCACTGCATGTCGTGTAGAAAGAATGTGGTCTTTAGAATTCCTGTCTATAACCAAGACTTGGTATTCAAACATGTTTTGTAGTGTTCTGTTCCTTTTGAGTATCGGGTCACATGGCTCCAACGTCACTGAACCTTTTTACTGGTGTGAAACCATGTATTCATTACTCAGGATGGCCCCAAAGAAGTCTGTGTGACGCATGGCTTGCGTCTTTCTCATTTTCTGTAAAACAAAGCAACAATACTGTGCTGATGCTCTTCTGAAAGTTCACAGTTAATGTCACTGGTGGTATTTGTGAGTAGAGCAGATTTCAGATCAGCATGACTGGTGATGCTTTCGGTGGGACCTGATTCAGTTCTGATTCAGGAGTGTCTGTTGGTTGAGAAGAGTTGTGTACATAGGAGTGTGAAACGGGAGTTTGCACTTGTCATATTCTAATAATACTCTGAGATTGATAATACAAATGCTAATTAGATACTAAGTGAAGAATAATGGACGCCTGCCCATATTGTATATACACTAAGAGGCTATGAAATACATAGAAGTTGTTCAGTAATTTGTCCAATTGATTCTCTCGCTCTGTTTCTTCAAGAGCCCCACCATCATCTCTATCCATCTCTCTCCCCTCACCTGTACATATCAGACAGCATGTGCTGGGTATTTGTGATAAAAACCTGTGGAAGCTCTCTTCTCCATGTGACCTGTAGTGTTTACCGAAACTGAAGTTCATAAGCCTTCATGTGCTTAGCACTACGCTTTATTTTCATTATAAACATGCAAATGCTAGTGTGTGAAATCACATAGATGAAAAATGTCAATGTCAGTGGCTACAAGAATGTAAAGAGACCAAATTACAATTTACTGATCTGATCTGTACTAATATGTGCAAATGTATAAGGAACCCATATAAAGTTGTTTTGATTTATTTTCTTCCCATTCTCATTAAACAGCAATTTATTGTTGAAGCTCTTTTTTGATGTTTTAATTTTTACCATGTGTTCTTATTTGGAAAATGCCGTGTTATGTTTGAACCACCTCCAATAGACTAATGTGCACACAACAATAAAAGATGAAAAGCTCCCCCTTTGAAGTTCCCAACGAATGGCTAAATGTTACCACCTTTAACATATCTTGTAGTATCACTTTTCAATTTAGGGACTTTGCCAGTCAAAGCAATTAAACCAGGGGTGTCAAACTCAATTGCACAGGGGGCCAAAATCCAAAACACACTTCCGGTCGTGGGCCGAACAGGATAAACATTTATTGAACACACTAACACTAAACTTTTAAAACTTTAAAACTTAACTTTTTGAACATAATATTCCTATCCTTTTATTCATATTTATTCGGGAATAAATCAACTCAAACCTTAAATAACTTGTATTTTTCTCTACATAAAAATATATCCTGTCTAAATGATACAAGTTAGAAATGAAGTAAACGTTAAAAGAACAAACATTCAAATTTCTTTACTCTTGTCATTTTATATAAAAAATAAACTTTAATTTTCAATATCCCAAAAGATTTTGCTCTCCATAAAAATATATCCTGTCAAAATTATACAAAGTCAAAATATGAACATGCTGCATAACAAAACCTGGAAAAATAAATACAATTTGTGCTTTTCAGCAATAACAAATCAAATAAAAATCAAATTAACTCTTATACTTTCTGTATCTTCTGATCTCCTTTCAGGTATTCCAGGTTATCCTGATGTTCTGTCTTGGCATCTTAGATTAAATTCTTTAATTACAGCCACATTTGCTCCACAAATGAGACACACGGGTTTACAATGTCAGTAAACATATACTCAGCCTCCCATCGGTTTTTAAAGGCTCTGTTTTCAGAATCAGCTTTTCGCTTCCTCATCGTGAGGGTTAGCTTCGCAGTAACGTCCAGCCTCATAAGCTAGACTTGATTAACATGGGAAGTGTTCGGCAAGGCAAGGTAGCTGAAGTGCTGCATCTGTAGTTTGTGTAAAGGTGCTGTCACAGTGCCAAAATGTGTGTGCAAATGACTTGCAGAACACAAAATTGGATATTTGTGCTACATTTGTCGTTTTCGTAATTCAGATGTTAATACATCTGATATTTCATGCACAAATCAAACCTTGAATATATTACTGGCTTTAAAAATATGACTATCAACATGCCCCCCATTATGTTCTACTGCGCCCCCAAGCAAAGCAGTCTAGAACCGGGGATGATTGTGGTACAGCAGGCTTAAATATTAAATCAGAACTATACATTT
>JAVSBU010225662.1:0-11929 GCA_033118015.1 Loricariichthys derbyi
GTTTCTTCCTATTAAAGTTAGGGAGTTTTTCCTTGCCTCTGTTGCTCAAATTGGGAATTACACAAGTTGTAAAGCTGTTTTGAGACAATGCTCCATTGTAAAAAGCACTATACAAATAAATTTGACTTTGACTTTGACTTTGACAAACCTAAGGGAGAACAACCGTTCAGAACTTCAGAAGAACTTTTATGGCTGTCTTAGTTTTGAGTGTACTTAAAATTCTCTTCAGAGAATTCTCTTCAGAAATCAAGTGGCTGTACATATTATGTTTAGCAGATTAGTGATTTCCTGAGTGGGTCTTGGGCAGTGGACCAATGCAGTCAAGAAAAATGCATTCAATCACTTTTCCTACAATCTGAATAAGTGGGGGCTTCCAGGTTGGGCTTCCCCACAAGTTGACATACTTGTGTAATAGAAACACATCGTGACAAGCTTCATGGCTCCCAAAACTAAGTATATCAATCAATGCATATACATCTTATGAATTATGGTATGGCTGGAACAAGACTGATTATGTGTGAATGCCAGTACTTGGTTGTGGTTTGGATACAGTACCACACCTGGAACTCGATCACCTTCCAAGCAATAACCACTTCCTCAGTACTCCAGCTTTGATGAAGAAAGACTCAGAACATTTCTCCAAGTCTGGTTTACCCACCACAGACTGGAAACACCGCGCCAATAAAGAATCCTCTTGCTGAATTGAAATGTGTCAAATTTAAATGTAGTCTTTGTCAATCAGAATGCATTCTGATTCCAGACAGACTGGTTCCTTCTTCTCAAGTTCTTTTTCACACATGGAGTCGGCTGCACAGCAGGTCATAGCAGAGTACTGCTGCTGTTGGAGATCATCACTAATAGAAATGGAATCATTTATTTACAGTACCACTCAAAAGTTTGGACACACTTCTAATTCAGTGGTTTTTCATTATTTTAAAATATTCTGTGTTCTAAAGTAATCCAAACTATGAAGTATACATGGAATTATTTAGTAATGAAAAAACCAAACCAGAATATGTTTTATGTTTTAGATTCTTCAAAGTTTGTACCTCTTGCTTAGATGACAGCTTTGTCCAACTTGGCATTTTCTCATTCACCTTTTTGAGGTTGCCACCTGGAATGGCTTTCAGTTAAGAGCTGTGCCTATGTAAGAGTTTATTTCTTGAATTTCTTGCCCTCTTAATGTATTTGAGACCATCATTTGTGTTATGAAGAGCTAGAGTTGGTATACAATGACTAGCCCTATTTGAATAATGTTCTAATCCATATTATGACAAGAACGACTCAACTAAGTAAAGAGAAATGACAGTCCATCATTACTTTAAGAAATGAAGGTCAATAAATCTGAAAAATAAAAAATACATTTGAAAGTATCCAACCAACAATTATTCAGCACCTCTGGGAACTCCTTCAAGACTGTTAGAAAACCATTTCAGGTGATTATTGGTTGCCGAACTCATGAAGCTGATTGACTGAATGTAAGAGTGTGCAAAGCTGGAATCAAAGCAAAAGGTGCCTATTTTGATGAATATAAAATCTAAAACATATTTTGGTTTGTTTAACACTTTTAAGTTTACTATATGATTCCTTTTAAGTTCATTTACAGTCTGGATGGCTTCAGTATTAATTTGCAATGTAGGAATGTAAACCCCACATGCCACGCCCTGCTTTTTCGAGCTCACCCAGGGCTCCCAGCCAGTCATCAAGTACATTATAGACTTTCCCAGATAAGAAGTGGCAGTTGGCTGTCCAGAGAGCTACAGGCCATTATCAAATCAGGGGAGGCTGGTAATTTCATTGACAAAGGTTTGGATCGACGACTGGGCCTTGCCTTCGAGCCACTTCCCCAACAAATGCTCCTCTTTGCCATGGGCGGTTGCCCCCTTGGGGACAGGGCAGTAACCTTCCATGCAGAGCCCGTTTCATCGATGAAGGTTTAGGTTGAAGCCTGGGCCTCGCCTAAGAGCCATTTCCCCAACAAATGCCCCTCTTCACAGTGGACGGTCGTCCCCTACCATGTAGAGCCCGTTGAAGTTCACCTCGTGGACCATATGGACCAGATATCCCTGCTTGTCACCCAGGCCCCTTATTTAGACCTGGTGTTAGGGTTTCCATGGCTCCAGCAGCACAACTCTTTGGTCGATTGGCAGACCTACACCATCATCTCCTGGGCCCTTCAATGGCAGGAGTTGTGCCTCTTGCTGTTGCCTTCTCCACCACCCTTCATCCAGGGTAAGCCTGCTCCTGACTTATACAGGGTCCATGCCCAGTATAGGGACTTGGCCAATGTGTTTAGCGTACAACATACCCAGGGCCTGCCTCCTCACCAGCCCTATGATTGTGCCATCAAACTTCTCCCTCCCCCAGGGAAGACTCTTTTCCTTGAATCCCTTTGAGTTCTGGGCGATGGAGGAGTACATCCCTTTCGGCCATTGAAGTCTCCACCAGGGGTGAAGAAAAATGGGATGTTGTGCCCCTGCGTAGATTATAGGGGACTCAACGTGGTAACCGTCAAGGACCACTACCCCCTGCCTTTGACAAACACGGCTTTTGATGCATTCCAGGGGTCAACCATTTTTACTAAGCTTGATTTGTGATGCGCCTACAACCTGGTGTGTATTTGGCAGGGAGACAAGTGGAAGACCGCCTTTCTTACACCCGCAGACTATTACAAATATTTTGTCATGCTGTTTGGGTTGATGAATGTTCTGCAGGTCTTCCAGTGGTTTGTAAATGACATGTTGGGTGAGGCCCTAGACCACTACATTTATGTCTACCTTGATGACATTCTGGTCTTTAGCTGCTCCCTGGAGGAGCACGTGAGGCACGTTCAGAGGGTGCTCCAACTACTTCTGGAGCACCACCTTTACGTCAAGCTGGAGAAGACCAAGTGCCACCTCTGTCTCATTTTTAGGGTTCATAGTTGGCCACTATGTGTTCTATTTAGATGGACCCAGCCAAGATTGAGGCCGTCTCCAGTTGTCTGCAGCCCACATCCCTCCAGCAGGTTCAGCAATTCTTAGGGTTTGACAACTTTTTCCGGCAATTCATTTGCAATGGGCTCATACTTCTCGTACAGCAGCCCACTCTGTGGTGGCTGGGACCACTGACATTGTAAAGTGGTGCTTCTGGTGGCTGGGCTGGAACTTTGTCACCAGGTGCCAGATCTGCACCGCCAATAAGGCCTCCAGCCACCACCTCATGGGCCACCTTAACTCTCTCCCGATCCCCAATCAGCCATGATCTCATCTGTCAATGGATTTCATCACTGGACTGCCCCGTTATGGGGCAAGACCTTCCTGGTCGTGGTTGACTAATTCTCGAAGGCAGCCAAATTTGTCACCCTGCCCCAGCTTCCCACAACCAATAAGATGGCTGACCTCCTCCTACACCACATCATGCAGGTCCACGGCTTCCCCCAGGATGTGGTGCCTGAATGGAGGCCCCAGTTTTTGAGTCAATTCTGAGTAACTTTCAGCCAGCTCATTGGGGCCATGGCTAGCCTCTCGTCAGGGTTCCCGCCTAAATCTAATAGGCAGATGGAGTCAACCAGGAGCTTGCTCACTTTCTCCACTGCCTGACCATGGGGAACCCAGCCACTTGGGCGGATCACCTCCTGTGGGCTGAGATATCACACAAAAACCATTGTTCCTGCTCCCTTGTTCCCGACCTTGCGAGATGAAGGGGTTGTTCTGTTGGCTGTCAGGTACGTTTGATGCTGTAGGGAGGCCTGGAGGAGGGACCAGGTAGCCCTGGAACAGGCTAACGAGACCATGTGCGTGCAAAGCAGCCACGGGCTGGCCCCAAATTACCATCCTGGGCAGCACATCTGGTTGTCTGCCTGAGACCTCCCCCCTGGGGAACTTCAGAAAAATTGGTGCCAAGATATGTAGGGCCCTTCATGGTGGTGTGGTACATCAATCCGGTCTCATAAAGCCTGGATCTCCTCCGCACCATGAAAGTCCATCCTAAATTCTACATATCTTGGGACTATATCTCAAACCCTTCCTCTGCCATGCTCTGATTCCTCCTTGACTCATTGAGGGGGCCCCAACTTACATGGTATGTCATATCCTGGACTCTCATCAGGTACAACGAGACCTTCAATATCATGTCGACTGGGAGGGTTACAGGCCAGAGGAACACTCGTGGGTGCCGGCCCATAACATACTGGACCCGGATCTTGTTAGAAAGTTCCAGTCCAACCACACCAGTTTGGGAATGTGAAGGGCCATCCTGGGGGGGGGGTACTGTCATCAAGAGTCATTTCGGCTCTCAGGGCAGAGCCAGCCTGCCAACCGTTCTAGGACAAATGCGAGATAACACACACGGCGTAATCAGCCATGACGAGAAACACCTGCATGAAAATTTATATAATGACAGTGTTTGGCAGGGTTTCTCATCATGTCCTTGACTGCTCCGTGCATCACTGCCATTGGCATTTTTTTCACGCATCGTGTGCTCATTCATTCAGCTATTTACTGCTTTCATGTTTGTAGCTCTTGTGCCTCATTTTTCGATTCTTTGCTCACGTTCGGCTTTGGTGCGCTCTGCTTTTTGGTTTCATTTTTTGTGTGGCTCACTTTGTTCGGCCCTTGTGCATTTTTGCTGGTTTTCATCAGGAGCTTTGCTCTGTACCTTAGTTCTCCTTCCCCTCCAGTTGATCATTTCGCTTTTTGCTCGGGCTTTGCCTTGTTACCTTAGTTCACTCGCGTTTTTCATCCCTCGCTCCAGTTTTGACCATTTCTGTTTTTTCCCAGCCTGCCCTTCTCCTCACCCCTTTTCCCATCTCCTTCTCCTTTGCCTCATGTCTGCCCAATTGGCGACATTTAGGGTGGTTTCCCATTCCTCCAGGGATAGAGGTACCAGGGGGAGGCAGTGTATGAAGATGGTGTAGGAAAAGAGGGCACCTCCCATGGTCACCATCCCTTGCCTTTAATCACATACCCAGAGCCCCCTTCCATTTGCCCCCTGCACTTAGGTGAGAATGAAAAGGTGTCTTCAGACTTTTAACTGGTACTGGTACTTTTATTTAACATTTGATTTAACCTGGCAAGTCATTAAGAATAGATTGCTATTTACAGTGGTGGCCTGGCACATGCCAGTTCAGGAAAGGGAGGCACAACAGATCGGTCACAAAGTGTATAATATACCTGGTACTGTATGTCATTCCACAAAATCACAGAAACATCACTAACTGGTAAATATGATCAAGCAGTGATTTTATGAAGCCAGACAATTCTTTAGTTTGCAAATACACATTATGAAGAAGCACACAAATGATTTCATGCTCCACCCCGTGAACTATTGAAAACACATGAGTGCTGTCCAGAATTAATGACTGAGCTGCACCAATGAAAACTGGACAGGCTGTTTCACACCATCCACCATCTCCCTTGGAGACACAAAACTAGTAAAGACAAAAGGCTTGAATGCTGGTTCAGAAGTGAGTCGCAGAGGTAAGCATGCAGTCACACAAATCACAGGACTGACTTTCTTAACAGAACATACTGTGTAGCATCCTTGCACTTCATTGAAGGAAAGACCTCAAAGAAATGATCATGTTTGTGGCAGTAGAAACATTGACAGGAGTTAGCCTGAGGTGGAGCAGGCAAACGAGAGCCAGAAATGTGAGCAACATAGCTAACAACAGATTTTTACAGTAGTTGCATTATATTTTTACAAAAATTCTGTATATTATATCTAGTTATTTATTTATCAAGGAAAATTATCCTATATTACATTATTATTATCATCTGTGAGTGGCTAAAATATATGAACCTTTGTTTCCAGCATCTGGTGTGACCCACTTGTTCAGCAATGACTGCAGCAAAACGCTTCCAGTAACTGTTGATCAGTCCTGCACTTTGGCTCAGAGGAATTTTACCCCACACTCCATACAGAACAGTTTCAACTCTGAGATTTTGGTGGATAACACTTCTATTGGATTAAGGTCATGACTTTGCCATTCCAAACCATAACTTTTTTTCTGTTAACCATTCTTGGTGGAACAACTTGTGTGCTCCAGATCACCAACATTCTCTTGAGATTCAGTTCATGGACAGACATCCTAACATTTTCATTTAGAATTTGCTGCTAGCATTTAAAATTCATTATGCCATTAAGGATGGCCACCTATCCTGACCCAGATGCAAAATAAAAGATGGGATGCATTAATGAGAAAAAAATTAACTTTTTTTTTTTTTTTTAAGCAAATGGCTGCTATGAAACAGAGTGAAAATTTTAAATGGGTCTTGTTACATGACTGCATGAATTTATGTGTATCATGTCACGAGGAGGCTGTATTCCTCGTGACATAGGAGCGCGTTACTAATTGATAGCAGCTGTAGAGGATCGAGAGTTCGAGCGGCATTGTTTGGCGTTTCGCCAGTCACTTTGGGACTGCGCGCCGCTCGAGCTCTAGATCTGTCTGCAGTGGTACGCTGCGGTGGCACTGGTGATGCACTAAAGTGAATGGTAACGATTATGTGTTTTGGTTCTCAGCAGGTGCTGAAGGCGAGGCATGTCCCGGGGTTGTGTGAAGATTGGTAGGGAAGAAGGTACCACCTGTCCTTCGTAGAGGACAGGTGGAGTACGGGAAGGAGCTCTGAGGTATGGTAGACTTATGAGATAGAGTAGGGTCATACTAGGTACCCCAGCGATCGGGAGGCACCGGCTCCGGTTGGACAGCTGGCAGGAGCGTCGGATGGATCCCTGAGCACGTCCACGCGGGACATGGCCAGTGGCGTCATCTGGTTGGGTGCCCGGAAAGGCACTTCTAAAACGAGGCGAGGGTCGTTCCCAGTGGTGCCAGTCCACCGTCGAGAGGTGTTCCTCCTGCCTGGGGCCTCCGGGGCTCCTCCGTTGAGACCCGTCGTCAGGATGTGCGCTCGGTGTTCCAGTGCATCCCAGCTTCCATCGGTCCCTGGGGGTCAGCCGGTTTGGCTGTATATTTGAGTAAGGTTTGGTTTGGGTTCTTATTATGTTATTTAATAAAGCACTTTTATTGGTTTCACTGACCTGCGTTTGGGTCCTTTTATGTTTAAATCCCCCGTTCGTGACATATCACTTTATTGCTTAATTCATTCAATTACTTTATTCTTTATTTGTTTTCATAAAACTCCACACCTGGTCTGCTTATGCTACCATAATCCCAGCCTTCTAGACTTGAGAATCTGGAAAGGGAAATGATTCATCAGGGTCACATGCTAAGGAAGTTGAGACCCGATACAGAAAGCCCTTACCAAGTTCAAATACACTTGAAGTCTATTTTGAACCTGTTTCTCATGCCTGCCTGTCTGTGATAGTGCAAGAAGAAAAGGTGCTGCATTATATTTAACATTTTAGATAATACATTGGATAATACATACATTAACCATCGGTTTACTCACATCAGTGTCCTTCTGCATTCTTAAAACATGCATTAGGTCAACTGATGTTTTTAAAGTTTACAATTGTGAGTGAGCATGTGTGTTTGGTACACGTGCTCTGAAGTGGTTTGGTGCCCTGTTTAGGGTTGGTTCTTGTCATGTATCTTGTGCCTTGTGCTGTTGGATAGGCCACAAATTGGATGCACTGCAAATGAAACTGAAATAATAAATTTGAATGAATATTTGAATACATGCATTTGGATTTTAACTTTGTCTTTGTACTAAGATGTTGTAAGCGTTTGTTGTGTGGATCTGATCAAATTTGCCATAAATGTGAATGCACCAGATTTGTTGAGTTATATTTGATATAAAACTAAAAACTAAGACTTTTTATTTATTAACTAATCCTATGTATCAGATTTTAATCCCTGCGGCTGGTGTGTGGTTCACTGTGCAGATGGTGTATACCTAGCTATGACACAATAAGCAAAACTCCACACCAACGTTGAGTCTTCATTAAGTATTTTTCAAACAAAATCTAACCTCATAGTCCATGTACAGTGGTGCTCGAAAGTTTGTGAACCCTTTAGATTTGTCTATATTTATGCATAAATATGACCTATAACATCATCAGAAGTCCTAAAAGACTTTTGTGCTTTGGGTCGTTGTCTTGCTGCATGACCCACCTTCTCTTGAGATTCAGTTATGGACAGATGTCCTGACATTTTCCTTTAGAATTATTTGATATAATTCTGAATTTATTGTTCCTTCAATGATGGCAGCAAAACAGGCCCAAACCATGACCCTACCACCACCATGTTTCACAGATAAGGTTTTTATGCTGGAATGCAGTTTTTTCCTTTATCCAAAAATAATGCTTTTCTTTTAAACCAAAAACTTTTATTTTGGTCTCATCCATCCACAAAACTTCCACGTTTCTCCACGTGGTCTTTCGCAAACTGCAAATGAGCAGCAATGTCCTTTTTGGAGAGCAGTGGCTTTCTCCTAGTAAACCTGCCATGCACACCATTGTTGTTCAGTGTTCTTCTTATGGTGGACCTCCAGTTGCTTAGAAGCTACCCTGGATCATTTGTGACCTCACCAGCTATTACACTCCTTGCTCTTGGAGTGATCTTTGCTGGTCGATCATTCCTAGGGAGAGTAACAATGGCCTTAAATTTCCTCCATTTGTATACAATCTGTCTGACTCTGGATTGGTGGAGTCCAAACTCTTTAGAGATGGTTTTGTAACTTTTCCAGCCTGAGGAGCATCGAAAACTCTTTTTCTGAGGTCCTCAGAAATCTCCTTTGTTTGTGCCATGATACACTTCCACAAATGTGAGTTGTGAAGAGCAGACTTTGATAGATCCCTGTTGTGTAAATAAAACAGGGTCCCCACACACAGCTGATTATCATCATGTTAATTGGAAACAAATGACTCTAATTTCACTTGCAAATTAACTGCTAATCCTTGAGGTTCACATACATTTGCCACTCACTAATGTGTAAAATTGTTTATTCATTAAATCTGAATATTAATATAAATCTTAATATTTCTTCAATAAATAAATTAGCAAGTATAATATTGTTGTCTCGTTTGTTTAATTAGGTTATCTTTGTCTATTTTTAAGACTGTGAAAATCTGATGGTGTTTTAGGTCATATTTAGGTCATATATGCAGAAATATAGAAAATTCTAAAGGGTTCACAAACTTTCAAGCACCAATCTATCTCATAAATATTGCACTAGATTTGTTTTTGCCTTGTCACCCACAACTACGTGTGCCTGTGTGTTATCAGTCTCCAGCAGAGTGATTGCTGGTAAGATCAAACTGAGAGCTCAGTTCCTGGAACCAAACCCAAGCTGAATGCTGAGAAAGTATGTATTTCGAATATTCAGTTTAACATGTGCTGTAGTTTATTTATTATATATTTTTTATAACTTCTTTGTGTGTTTGTATGCATGTGTGTATGTGGGTAGGGGTTAAAGCAGGGACAGATGCAGCACTCTGATTAGTGCAGGGTTAAAACCGTTAATATAAGCACCACAGTGCTGACATGGTGCCCTGAATACTTGCCCCTCCCACCCTTGCCCTGGACAGGTTTACACATCATTCTCACACAGTTACTGCTTGCTTTACCTCCTGATGCCCCCCAGTAACCCGTCTGATTCCTGTTTGATCCAACACATGAGGAGCAAGTAGGAGAAAGCAGCAACAGGTCTTGGTTTTGTTTCGTTTGGAAGGATGATGGAGGGATACTGATAGAGAGAGAGAGAGAGAGAGAGAGAGAGAGAGAGAGAGAGAGAGAGAGAGAGACTGTTGCTATAGTAACCAGAGCAGCATTGGAGGTTCACTCTAGAGAGAAAGAGAGTGAGGGTGAGCGAGAAGGACATCCTACACATCGTACTACACAGCATTACAGGATTTCTGCATCCTGAGGTACCTCGGGGCTTCAGCATCTTCTTACGGAAATCCATAAATGAGGAATGAAGCAAAAAGGTGAGGAATGTTTTAATTAACTGCTACTGTTTGATCTCCAAACATATTATGTTCCTAAATAATTCCACTTAACAGGAGGTGATTCATTAAACTTTATCTGCGCTTTATCTTATTGGAAGTTTGTTTATAGGAACAGACATAAAAATTAGCTTTTTATAAAAATAAAACTTTGTGAACCCTTTAGAACTGATACATTAATTCTTTGTTAATAATAGCATGATTCAATCTACATCAGATCCTATTAATTGTACTTTTAAGTCTTTATTATTAAACAGAATAATACTATATTATATTATAATATTATTATTATATTATATTATTAACAATAATATTAAACATTAACAATCCATGCTAAAAATTGTGTGCAGAATATGAATGTTTCCTGTAGCTCCAGATCAGCACAATGTTCAGGTTTGTTAGCTCAGCATTTAACAAAAACAGGTTTAGACCTAAAATGATGAGCTAGAAGTAACCTTTAGAGGAACCACACTCAAATGAGGGACTCATACTCAATGTGAAATTGGGAACAAGGATAAGTTATTATCACAGAATGTAAATCAGCTTTGTGTAATATATGTGAATAAAGTTAACAACATAAGCCTGCTAAAGAACTAAAGGCTAATGTAGTTAAGGTGGAAATTGTTCTGCAGCAGTTATTATACATGAAGTGATGTCATCAGATATTTTTAATTTCCATAGTCGAGCAATATACATACTGTTTAAGAAAAATAACACGTTAGAGTGGTGTGTCTATGAACACATGTCCATCTGCATTCCCTGTCTAAGGCTGGTTTCTTAGTTCCTTCTCCTTAGTGCTTTGCCAGTATTGCCTTAATTATTGCTTTAATATTTATTTCTTTAAGGATCTGAAGGGGAATCTTTCTAAAACTTTAATAATATGTCTGTTTTTAACACTGGTTGTGGGTTCATGTTTATTCTTCTGGTAATGGCAGACATTTAATGACGTCTTCGTGTCTGACTAATTTCACTTGCAAATTAACTGTTAATTCTAGATGTTCACATACTTTTGCCACTCAGTAAAATATAATATTGGATCAGTTTCCTCAATAAATTAATAATCAAGTATAATATTTTGTCTTATTTGTTTACTTTTAGGAATCTTAAGATGTTTAAGGTCCTATTTATCACAAACTTTATATCAACATAAAACCTTTATTTTGCAAAATAATGTGATGATCATAATTATAGAACAGTAATGACTGTAGCACAGATAAAGATGACAATACATTTTCTGAGGGTTACAACAGTCACCAATCAGTATGAAGTGTTCAGGCCTTTGCTTTGTAAGACTTCAGCATATTTGTGTCCACAGGACATCACTAGTCTCTCACATTGCTCTGGTGTGATTTTGATCCACTCTTCTTCCAGTCTCTTCCACAGTTCTGTCACTGTTGTGGGTTTCTTGGCCATAACTGTCACCAAGGATTTTCCAGAGGTTTTCTATCAGGTTTAGATCAGGACTCTGGGCTGATTCATTCATTGTTTCAATGTTGTCAGGTTTAAGGAACTGCTTTACCAGTTTTGGTGTGTAGCAGGGGGCATTGTCCTGCATGAAAATTGCTGGCTGAATGAGTAATGAAGAAGGTTCTGATACACACTTGCATTCACTCTGCCATGTAGCTGTATGTGAGGTCCAACTGCTGCTGCTGAAAACATTCCTCAAACCATGACACTTCCTCCTCCACCTTTCACAGACTTCTTTACACACTTTGGGTTCAGTCTTTCTCCAGTTTGTCGATGAACATGATGATTCCCATCAGACCCAAATAAATTCAACTTGCTTTCATCACTAAAATGAACTCTGGACCACTTCTTCTCTGTCCACACAACAGCAAAGGTGAGTCTAGCTTTTTGATTCTTTCTGCTGATGAGGGGTTTGGTCACTGCAGAGTGGGCTTTCAGATCTAATGCTCTTAAACATCGAGACACTGTATGATGAGACAGATTCTTACCCTGAAAAGGTGCTGAACTGGTGAGTGATTCCAGCTGCAGTGTTGAACCGATTACCCATGGAGATTCTGCACATTATCCTGTCCTC
>JAVSBU010225771.1:0-11928 GCA_033118015.1 Loricariichthys derbyi
ACAGGATAACATTTAGAAACCGAACATTTCAATTCACCTACAAGCCTACTATTAGGCTTAAATAACTTAAATAACAAAGTCGTTCAGTAGGTTTATTTTACTTATGAACTATATATAGCGCCCTGGTAAAACCCCCATAGTGTCTTGAGAACGTTTTGACCCTGGGGACGTTTTGACCGCGACCAGAGGATGAGCTATATGAAGCGGGGATGTTTTGGCTTGGGGACGTTTTGACCGTATACCGTACAGTCCTGTACCTGTATCCTTTATCGCTCTAATGTGCCCAGCATGTGATTTTGCATTGTACTGCTGAAAAATGCATCAACATCACTGGAAAACATCTTGAAGACAGCATACGTTGCTCTAAAATTTCACTGTGCGTTTTTGCATTAATGCTGCCATCATAGAATAATTAGTTACCTTTCCCAAGTTCACTGACATACCATGGTAGACTCTGCACAATAAAACGTACTGTGAAATTTTACAGTAGAACCATGAAGTGGCCAAATTACCATCAAAATCCATAGTACAACTGTGAAGTAATTTATGGTCAGTTTATCTCTAAACTATGAAATTTCACAGTAGAACCATGAAGTGTGAATTGTGAAAGTTCAGATTAAAACTGTCAATGTCACAGTTCTACTATAAAATTTCACAGCACATTTTTCCTGGGTGCTTTTTGGACTTATTGCTGATGAATGCATGTCTGAATGCTCTTTTTCCTTTGGTCTGAAACACACAGCATCCATTTCTTCCAAAAAAGATCTGGAATACTGATTCAGTCCCATTTTTTTCTGATTTTGGGTTGTAGCTGCAACTTGCTTACTTCATACAGGGCCAGAGAGGGTAGGGATTATTTCTTCTTGGATGCAGCAATGGAGATTGTTAAACCTATTTTTCAAGGGGGTTACCATAGCCATGCTGCAAAAATGTTCTCCAGCCCCTCTAAAAAAAAAAAAAAATAAAATAAAATAAAATAAACAAATATAAATAAATAAATAAATAAATAAATAAACTATTTAAGATAAACTTAATCTCTCTTTCACCCCTGCAATGCATCTTCATATTTACAATGTAATAACATTTGATGGACTCTAAAACATCCCTGAAACCTGAAACAAGATTTGAATATTTGTTTTGTGACACACTATCACTCTGCATTGCTTTGCTAAAATACACAACACTTTATGTGAGGGAGAAGGTGTCTGTGTGAGCAGATGTTCTTGAAGGCGAGTGTAATTTCAACACAAATATAAAGTAAATGCATAATTTGAAAGTCTGTTACAAACATTGATTAACCAAAATGAAATGTCATTGATGCGCTAGTGGAAATTGAATAATGCTGGCCGATAAACATAAAGTCCTACTGAAAAAGTCAGTTAAAGAGTTTATTTTTAAGTGCAGTATTTAGGACAGACATATATGGATGGCTTAATCATAACTCTATATTATTATTTTAACTTCCACCTGTTTATATAAAGGCAGCAGCTCCTCCAGCAGTTAGTCAGGTTATAGGATTTTACAGGTTAAATAAAACACAACAATACTTGTTAAAGGCAGCAAAGCAACATAACTGAGGTTAAACAGAATCTGGTAATTAAAGTTATCTGACATACTTACTGGTTTTAAGAAAAGCTTTAGTCTGCTAATTTGGCTGCCAGTTTTAGTTTATTCCTTATTGTTGGGGTTTTACACATAGTCCTATGCCTTCTGTTTGGGGATGTAGTGGATTTTCATTTGTTAATATTTCCTTGTGTGAAAATAAATAATCCTTAAATTGGGATATTAATTTTCTGGTGTTGAATGTCATATTGTCCTAAAATTTCAGTTATCCAGGTTATTGAACATGAATACAGATCAGATGCACCTTCGATTGTTCTAATCCTTCCTTATTCCCAGTATTCGAGTAATGTAATTAGGACCTACTGCAAGTAACACCTCTTGTATCTGTGATTAATCTGTATCTATTGTTAGTAGTTAAGTCATATAACACCTGTAACTAATATAGCACCTGAATGACATATCTCCTCAAAGAAATGTTTTGTGCTAGTTTTACTGTGTGTGCCTTTTTGGATAAGTTCTCCTATGGGGCTTAGTCAAAACTTAGCCTCTTATTCATAAATCTCCAGTTTGCAGCAATGCTGGTGAATATGCACAAAATAAGCTATGCATATCAATAGTGTAATCTTCTCGAAATACAAATATTAACCTGTGCTCTAGTTAAAAATGACAAACTATTTGATTAAAATTTAAGTTGTATTGTTTTAGGTATGAAGTGCACTATGCACAATAGGTACTATATTGTCAGTGTTTTATTTTATGTAGTGAATGTATAAAGTAAATTGGGTCAGTAGGCTACATTGCATTTTATGATGAACACATGATATAAGGTTACACATGATATATAGGTTTGACATTACACTGTGTGATGGCATTCTGGAGTCCTGCAGTCTCACAAGCTGACGGTTTGCTCTCTAGCTTTAAAGAAAAAGATTCAACTAAGCTAGGCCACCGGTATGAAAGGTATAACATGTACAAATATAGACCAGCAGATATTTGCTGTCCACAAGAGTTAAAATCCTGGATCAAATATTACCACATATAGAATAAAGTTTATGTGTATCCCCAGTGGTACCAAATGAACCATTGGTTTGCAATCTGCTGAGCAACAGCATACTTTGCCAGTCCCGTGATCAATGAGGTGTGAACACTTTTTCGTATTTGGCAAGATTGCCTCGATGAGTGCCAACTTAAACACCAACTTCAGCCCCAAGACAGTGGACAAATTGTTCCCTGTCATCGCAATACTTCAAGCTGTCTCCAACACTCTGGTGCCAAAATTATGAATAAGCAGTTTAAAAGAAGTTGGGAGAAACGTGGTTAAATTCAGAAAAAAAAACTGCTTTGGGAAAACAGTGGGGCACCAATATTTTCAGCATCAGTTCAACAATAATAAACAGAATCATGTTCTTATTGTGCTATGTAGTAGCTTTCACATCACTCCTCTAGTTTTAGCATGTGCTGTTGAGTTATGAAGGAGTTTTATGGAGTGTTGACAGTAGGATGAACAACACTACAACAAATGAGAGCTGTCTAGTCTGGAAATTCATGGCAAAGAATGCATGAGCGTTTTTAGTACTGACCCATCTAAATGTAATTTTAATAGAGTTTGAAGTTTGCCTAATGGACTTCAACTTTGCCTGAGTCATGACCTAACAGGATTCATGTGTGATAAATCCATACAGAAGGTTCATGCACCAGAATCATACTCTGAATTTCTGAGGGTGTGTGGCAAAAATTGGACCATTATCTTACTTACTCAAAGGTTTAAGGTTTACAGCCGTTGCATGGCCTCCATGATGAGAAAGGAGGGGAGAATCTTTTTAAAATGGTTTTGCAATGAATTTAATTTGCCGTTGTGCTATGAATAAAATCATAACCGTATCTACATGATCATTATCACTTATACTTTCCCAAATGTTAAATTAGCTCTTTGGGTCATTGCAGTGTGCAGGGTCTGGGTTGGTGTTGATGTTATTTCACGCCCCCTCGAGTTCGCCTGCAGTCCAGTTTCTTCACATCCTGGCTGCTTTTGTCCACTCTCCAACCTGCACAGCCAGGAACATGCAGTCACAGACCAGATTTATGAATCTGCACTCCACCGGCCATAATGCGGCCATACCAGGCCTGTTCTTCAAACAATAACATCCAACTACGCAGGAAGGCTCACAAACTCCATGTTTTCATGCGCTGCTTTTCTTTCTTTCTTTCTTTCTTTCTTTCTTTCTTTCTTTCTTTCTTTCTTTCTTTCTTTCTTTCTTTCTTTTTTTCTTTCTTTCTTTCTTTCTTTCTTTCTTTTTTTCTTTCTTTCTTTCTTTCTTTCTTTCTTTCTTTCTTTCTTTCTTTCGCACTTGCCAAAAAATTGCATATTGTCTGATCATCAAACTCTAACATTAACAGTTAGGGGCTACAGGTTAACAAGATCCAAGAACACATCAAATCTTTCTTGGTCACAACCCTTGGGAAAAAATTAAAACTGAATGAACTTATGTTCGTATTTTTGATCATGTGTTTCATCATGTTTCTGATTGAAAAAAAGGAGAGTGCTCTGTCTCACTGTCCCAGGAGTCTACTTATAGAAAGGATATGAGACATGACTTGTATTCTACACCCTTTACACCCTTTATGCTTTTCAGTTCATTCAAGTAGCCCAATAATTCAGCTTTCATTTTTCCTCATTTAATTTCTTTTCTTTCCTCCCACTCCAATTGGCCCTCTTTTACTCTCCATCTTCTACTTCCTCACAATTCTGTTCCGGAGAGTTTAACACATGCCAGATCTCGACAGATCTGTGTGGAGGAAACAGGGGTGATGAAAGACCAGTCAAAACATGTGTGGGGAGCTGCCATTAGTCCATATGACTTTCTCATGTGTCTAATAATGACAAGCTTTTGGAGTGATTAAGGTGAATTGAGGTACGCGCACTGATGTGCTTGTTTATTTTTCCTATTGAAAAGCATCCTTTCCAAAGGAAGTACAGGTGCGAGGGTCAATAACATAGTCATGTGTTTTAGATAAACAAAATGTGGTACTCTTCTCAAATGTGAACATGACTTGTTTCAACAAACCTCAGGTCACAGGGTTAAGCGTCACTCGTCTTCTACACAGGAAGATGTGTTACACGAATATTACTTGAGTGAATGAGTGTGCTGTATGAGGTTCAACATGACCTAGGACTTAATGGACCAAACCACTCTCCCATTTCCTTTATTACAACACTTGAGAAGACAAAATGTCCTGTGTTTCACAGCAGAGAAACACAACCTATCACCTCTGTCTGAGGTCTGAGTGATTTTTTTACAGAGACCGCACACTGAGAAGAGTTGTTTGATTCAGACAGACATTATAATCCAGTCATAAGGTAGCTACCAAGGTAGACTGCAATTTCAGGCAGCCTTTGCAGGCCACTGAGAGAAATCCTTCACATGTGGAAGGCAGTTTCATCTCTGGGTCCTTTTTTAACCAGCTTTTGTAACCAAAACCCAATCATTTCATTCATCACACAAATTAATGTTTTGACTTTTTACCTCAAACTGTCAGTCCAACCACAAAGGATTTGTACAAATTGCTCGTCTCATTGTCAAGTTATGGACACTCATTCCTGCCACCTACTGTAGAGAAGAAAAACAGCAGCAGTATCTTAAATTGTTGACTTTTTAAAATAATGTTTTTATCTCATAATTTTGTCTTTTTCTCTTGGATATAATTTTTGATGTTTTAATACTGTCACAAATCACTAAAGTTGTCAGTTGTGGATTTACTAATAAGAAAAATGTTGTTACATCATTTTCATTGCATCACAATAAGCAACAGATCTCTTGAACGCACCCCTGACAAAGGAACAACTCTAAAGGCAAAAGCACCCAACAGATGAAGTTGAAGTAACACATTTTTATACAGCTGAGGCTTTTCTACATCAGGAAAATTTCACAGATACGGTTGGATGCACCAGAAATGTTTATTACATGGAATAAAAACCAACAGGGAGCAGTAATGTCTCTGGTACAGAAAACTTTGTTTTGCACTGAAAAAAAACTGCATGGGCCGCATCCAGCTCATCAATGAAACGACACAAAAACATACTTAGTCAATGAATTAAGCACAAATGTACCTCATAAATGAAGTAACAAATGCAAACGGATTACCAGCTATGTTTTTGACTGTAGAAAGCAATGATTTTCCAAGCTCTAAAATGTTGCTTTAGGCAGTAACACATCCCAATGACTGCATAACGATTTGGATAATATTGGACTGTTAATGTGATTCTGTAAAACAAGTTAATGTTTGAGTTGTTTGAGATGAAATGCTGTTCTTGGTGATACCACTCATATTCCCACCTCCACTTACTCCAGCGCTGAGTTATGTTAACATGTGCATGTGATTTCATGAGGTGCACTGGCATACAGCAAGAAATAAAACTGACAGTGTAGTGAAAGTGCTTCTATGAAGCATTTTTTCTTAAATGAAAAAAACCAAATTTTCCATTGCAACTCCTAAATTCAGCATAACAATTCAAGTTAATGTTGAATAACTGAATTTTTTAAAGACATTTCAGAATTGATTAATACTTTATACTTTTTTTAATACTAATAAAACATTAGATGATAGCGTAGTATTTTGCCAGGTAGTGATTACCAGTACAGGTGTTGTAATAACATGCCTATATTTAACTGTAACACTGTCCAAATAAATTATGATTTATAATAGAATTTTGTTTGTTCATTAGTTTTTATTAAATGTTGCATCAGTGTATATACTACATCTCAAAAATATGAATATCATGAGAAAGTTCAATATTTTTGTCACTCATTTCAGAAAGTGAAACCCATATATTGTATAGATTCATTATACATAGTGAATGAATTCAAGAATTTATTTCTTGATATTTTGATGATTGTGTCTGTCTTACAGATAATGAAAACCCAAAATTCAATGCTTCAGAAAATTAGAATATTACATAAGATCAAGAGCCAATACACACAGACGAATCCTAAACATGAGCTACAAATGTCACATTCCTCATATCAAGCCCCTACTGAACCAGAGACAATGTCAGAAGCTTCTTACCTGGGCTGTGGAGAAAAAGAACTGAACTGTTGCTCAGTCGTCCAAAAATCCTCTTTTCAGATGAAAGTAAATTTTGCAGCAAACTAACCTGATCTGATCCCCATAGAGAAGCTATGTTGTATTGTTAAGAAGAAGATGAGAGACACCAGAACCAACAATACAGGTGACCTGAAGGCTGCTATCAAAGTAACCTGGGCTTCCATTAAACCTGAGCAGAGCCACAGGCTGATCGGCTCCATGATACGGCGCACTGATGCAGTAATTCATGTAAAAGGAGGAACAACCAAGTACTGAGTGCATATAAATGAACACACTTTTCAAAAGCCTGACATTTCTGTTTAAAATATCCATTTATTGATCTTATATAATATTCTAATTCTTTGATACACTGAATTTTGGGGTTTTCATTATTTATAAGCCACAATCATCAACATGTCAATAAATAAAGGCTTGAAATGTTTCACTCTATGTAATGAATCTATAAAATATATGGGTTTCACTTTCTGAAATGAGTGACAAAATATATTTAACTTTTTCATAATACAGTATTCAACTTTTTTGAGATGTACTTGTATTCATGACACACAGAAAGTCATATCAACACATTATTCAGGGGCCAATTAATTTTGACCAGTCAACCTAATGCATATCTTTGGAATGTTTGAAACCCGAGCATGCAGACGTAGGGAAGAGTCCAGGGTCAGGATCAAATCCAGGATCTCACAGTGACTGCTCTAATCACATACACCACCAGACCAGCCTTTTAATAAAACAAGTCAGTATAATGAAAAGTATGACCTCAATCTAATCTCAATTAACTTCTTGTGATCCTTTGAGCCAGAGTTTAAGAGGGGAAATTCAGCATAGAAAGCTGTAGGCCTAGATTGTAAACCTGCCCATGAGTACAGATGATCTGATTTTCAGAAATTTGAATCACAGCTGTAAATCAGACACCTACTAACAAACAGCCAAACCACATTTTTCCAGGCCTGCCTCCTGCACCGATATAATTAACATCACAGTATTTATGATGTCTCAATTCAGAGGCACAGGTAGTATGACCTGTACTATGGAAGCTCATAGCTGAACATCTGCTGACCTCAAAACATCTGGATGGCTTCATAAATAATGGTTTCCGATGGTACTTCATTTGAAATGTTTGTTTTTTTAGTTTCATTTTGAGGGTTTCTCAGAATGTGGTTCACTGGCAAAGTGAAGTAGCTAGAAAAAATGTAACAAGACTTGTTGGTGAAATTCAGAGGCCAATATCCAGTAAGGCAGTCAAACAAGGATATGTGTGGTACATAAAATATGGCACATGATTTAAAATAATAAACTTTTGAGATTGCTTCAGGAAGAGAATTCACTTTAGGAAACATTTCTGAGGATTAAGGGTCTGACTGCAGAACTCAACAGCTGTTAAGTGTTTCATTAAGATTCTTAGTTATCTAATAAACCATGTCACCATAGCACTATTTCATGAGATACTCAGGTGGAGACAGTGTTAAAGACTTAAAATCCATCATCTCAAGTTCTTCTTACTTTATCATTTAAACTTGTGGTGATGGGATTTGAGGTATAAAGAAATAATAGGTCAAGAAAAGTGGATTCTGATTTATACTCTAAAGTTATTCTAAGTACAATAAATGAAGTCACTTAAAGCATTAATGAAAACTTTCATAAGCATTGTTCATCACATTGCAAAATCAAATTACACAATCAAGAAAACATGTTTCTTATTTTTAATTACCTTGGTGTAGTGTTGTAGTACTCAAATGTGATCTTGGTTTTGAGACCGGTATCTGTATTTTATACACTGCCTGGGCAAAAAAAGTCACAACTTGTGACATTTTATGGCATTTTAGCAGACATTTACATTTATGGCATTTAGCAGACACCCTGATGCAGACCAATTTCCAGTTGATACAATCTTATATCTAAGCAATCGTGGGTTAAGGGCCTTGCTCAAGAACCCAACAGTGGCAGCTTGGCACAGATGGGATTTGAACCCTATCCTCTACCGCAATTTTCGAGATATTGACACCGTTCCAACTTTAAACGTCCGGTCCACTGATGAGAGGTGTGCTTGTATGCATTATGATCAGCTTGTCAGGGAGCACACAGGAGCCCCTGAAAGTTGATAATTTTTCCATAGGAAATGAATGGGCTTAATGTTATGGCCCTTATCTCTCTAATATTATTAAATGAGATAAATTTACATTTTGAGCTACAGATACGAAATTTAGCAGGTTGATTCAGCTGATAGGGGAATTGGCGCCTTGTGCTTTGGGGGCCGCTCAGATATTTGGGGGGCCCGCTAGGGGCTTCTATCTCTCCAATGTTAATAAATGATTAAAATTACATTGTTAATGCAAATTTTTGAATGCTAATGCTAATTTTGCATTACTGCTAAGGGTAATTACTAATGGTAAATATGTGATAGCTCATTGCTAATCATAATTTTGCTGTTAATGTTAAATGCTAATGCTATTTGTTACTGCTAATTGCTAATGCAAATTTTGTGTTAATGATAATGCTAAGTGCTAATGCTAATTGCTAAAGTTAAATGCTAATGGTAATTTCTGATTGCTAATGCTAATTGCTAATGCTAATCATTAATGCTAATGCTGCTGTTCATGCTAACTGCTAATGCTAATTGCTAATGCTAATTGCTAATGCTAATCATTATGGCTAATCATCAATGCTAATTTTTGTGTTAATGCCACTTCTAATTGCTAAAACGAATTGCTTGTGATACTTGTTAAAGCTAATTTCTGATTGCTAATGCTAGTTACTAATGTTGCTGTTCATGCTGATCTCTAATACTAATTGCTAATGCTAAATTTTGTTTTAATGCTTATGCGAATTGCTAACCCTATTTGCTAATGCTATTTGCTAAAGTTAATCTCGGATTACTATTGCTAATTGCTAATGCTAATTGCTAATTCTAATGTTGCTGTTCATGCTAATAATTAATGCTAATTGTATGCTAACTGCTAATGCTAAATTTTGTGTTAATGCTTATGCTAATTGTAAACGCTATTTACTAATGCTAACTGTTAAAGATAATTTCTGATTGCTAATGCTAATCCCTAAAGCTAATGTTGCTCTTCATGCTAATTGCTAATGCTAATTGGTATACTAATCGTTTATGCTAATTGCTAACATTATGTGCTAATGCTTACTGCTAAAGTTCATTTCTGAATACTAATTGCTAATGCTAAGTAACTATGCTAATGTTGCTGTTCATGCTAATCAGTAATGCTAATTGTTATGCTAATGGCTAATGCAAAATTTTGTGTTAATGTTTATTCTAATTGCTAATGCTAATTGCTAATGCTATTTGCTAATGTTAATTGCTAAAGCTACTTTCTGATTGCTAATGATAATTGTTAATGCTAATCACTAACGCTAATGTTGCTGTTCATACTAATAACTAATGCTAATTGTTATGCTAATCGCAAAGGCTAAATTTTGTGTTAATGCTAATTTAACGCTATTTGCTAATGCTAACTGCTACTGCTAATTTAGGATTGCTAATGCTAATTGTCAAGGCTAAAGTTGCTGTTAATGCTTAATTGATGGTGCTAATTGTTATGCTAATGCTAAGTCTTAATGTTAATTGCTAATTCTTATTGTTTAGACCAATTTCTAATTGCTAATGCTAATTGCTAATGTAAATTGCTAATGGCAATTGTTAATGTAAATTTTTCTGTTAATCTTAATGCTAATTGTTAATGCCAATTGCTAACACGAATTGCTACTGGTAGTGTATTATGCTAATGCTAATTGGTCGTGCTAATCGCTAATGCTAATTTTGTGGTAATGAGCAAAGGTGCAATCACACTCTTATTTTCTCAAGGAAATCTGTCATTTTTCTATTCCAGTATGTATTGGTGTAGGTCACCAAATCTCTGCTATATAGAATGTCCACAACTAAAGCCACCAAGTAACTAAAATAGTTGGCGTTATAGTTTTTATATAATTTCACAAAATAGGCCACATGTATGGGATATAATATACACCACAAATCAAAAATTTGGGACAATATGAAAAATGCAGATTTATTAAAAATCAGTTTCTTACTTTGACTTTTATTTCATTGCAGACAGTATGAACTCAAGATATTTTCTGTTTTATTCTTTTATGATCAACATAATTTCTTTTGTTAATAAGCATCCATTCCTACATTTCATGCCTACAACAATTCCAAATACGTTTGCACGGTAATGCAGTTACCACTTTGTAATGTTGTCATTTCTTCTCACAATGCTTAAAAGATGTTTTGGTACCATAAATGCCTAGCGATGTGAATGTGATTTTGTTTCATTCTTCCTGTAAACACATCTAAAGGTGTTCAACAATATGGTACTGTTGTTGTTGCAGTTCTTGTATCAAAATTCTCCACACATTCTTTATTGGGGACTGCATGGATGTCCCTGGAAAAGACGTCCTTTTGAAGGCACCAAATATTGCTATAAAATCTCAATATACTTTTCTCATTTTGTTTCCATAAAAAGATCTGGAATAATGATTTGTCTGGCCACAGTTTCCACTGGGTGATGGTGTATACAAGATTTTCCATACTATCCCAACTTTTTCTGATTTGGGGTTGTACAAAATGGAGCATAGATGTCATTAGCAGTACTTCTGTCCAACATTGTACGCTCTATCTACTTTTAAAAAAATAAATTCTATCTCGGGCTGGCTTATATACTCATTCGCAATACTTGGAAGGTGATGAGGCATTGCATGGAAAACTCTCATTTGGTATGCATGGTTCATCCGCAATGTATTTGACCCATATTCCATCATATATCATAGATGATAAAGGCGTGTGAGAGCAGCTGTTTGCAAGGATAAGGAATAATGATTCTTACATGAAACTTTACTAAAGAGTATATTATAAAACTGGACAGGCATGCTCCTGCTCTCCCTACAAACTGCTGCAGGTCGGCACCAATCCCAGAACCCTGGATACCTCTCTGAGACCCAAAGTCTTTAAAATGCTGTAGTATGTTGTGCGGACTTTAACTTAAACGCGCCTGTGGAAATCACTTGGAAAAACTCATCACAACACTAAAAACCAATGTCATTATACAGTTGATCTCTAAATTGGCACAATCATGAGTATGAAGCACATATATTATAACCACACCGGTCCTGTGAGACTGGGGGTGTTATGGTCTACTAGGATGTGGGATGTTTTGGCACAGAAACTGCCCACACACAATGATTTGAATTTGACTGTCCTTACTTCCAAAAAAAAAAAAAAAAAAAAAAAAAAAAAGGGAAGGAAGC
>JAVSBU010225880.1:0-11927 GCA_033118015.1 Loricariichthys derbyi
TACGCATGTGCAAAAATACTTTAAACGGAGTACCGCAAAACCCCGTGAAACAGCAAAAATACCACGATAAATATTTTTGAAAATTCCTGAAGCAACGATTCCGCAATAAATGAACCACGAAGTAGCGAGGGAACACTGTGTATGTGTGTATGTATATATGTATATATATATATATATATATGTATATATATATATATATATATGGACCATTACCTTGCGTGACTTTCCTGGTGTGGGCGTCCCTGCTAACCTCCTTTTGGTGGGCGTTTTGAATGACGTGCCATACAGCATATCTTCTTCAGTCTGCTTGCTCTTTTTCATTTGCTGAAGTGATATGACATGAAAATAACATTGATAGTTGATATGAAAATTGTGAAGCACACTTTTGAGGACTTTTAAAGAGGCCTCTAAACTGCTCAATTTCTCAAATTTTGTTCTAATTAACATCATTTTAGTGATCTTGGTAACTATGGCCATCACTATTTCTCTCTTCTTCAAGCACTGACAACAGTGAATTACCCTGAATAGGAGTTCACTAAATCTGCAGTTACCCTTTCAAGCTTCTCACGCTCTTTCTCCATTTGGTGCTTGTTCCACTGCTCCTGCACGTACTGCATGAAATGCTGTCCATTGACTCGGAACTCAGAACCATGTGCTGTCTCCCACTGCTCAATCTGAGTCTTCAGGCTCTTCTCCAACTAAGCAATTGCATGCATATTTTAAAAGTTTAATTCAAGTGCTTCAGTCAAGTGTACTGCACAATTAAAATGACTAAATGAGGGACTGACCTTAGGTATACTCTTCTGTAGCTCTGCTCTTTGCTTTTCTTCTCGCAACAGGTTGCCCCCTCTGTTGTGAAAGCGAGACGGATCAGTGGCCTTTTTCTGTTGGCACAGAGAGAAAGTTAGTATCCATCGGTTACCAAAAAAAGAGAAATGAACTTCGTACTCTACCTGGAAAAATGAGGAATCGCCTCGTTCATTGTTTTTAAAATTATTTACTTTATTTTACTTTTCACTGAGTAATTTGTGTTAAATAGCTGAACACTCTGGCTTTGTAAAGCCTATCTCAAAGTAAAATAAATGTACATTTATGGCATTTAGCAGACACCCTTATCCAGAGTGACTTACAATTGATCCAGTCTTACAATCTAAGCAATTATGGGTTAAGGGCCTTACTCAAGGACCCTTCTGGTTCACCTTCCAATTAATAATTTAATTAATAACATTTTCACACATCAAATAGAGGAGTCATCCCCCAGTAATTTCTCACATGTAATTTCTGTCAGGAGTTTGTAGAAAAAAATATAAATCAGAAACACATTTCAAAACAACCATCTGGGATTAGGAAATAAAAAATAAGTATAACAACATAATTGTTGTGATGAGTCATGTTCTTTTTTTAAAAGAAATGGAAACACTTTCAGAATCTCTCAATTTTGCCCCACCACAAAGTCCAGACCAGATGGACAGAGATGTGTGCAGATGGACAGAGATTCCATAATGTAATGTCTCACCTCCAATTCCTGATAGAGGGTCCAGTTACTTTGCCAGCTTTTGACACCATCATAAAGTTCCTTGTGCTGTTCATAATGCTGTTTTAGTCTCTGTTCCTCTTGCTCATGAGCAGTTAGTAGTTCCTCACTGAAATCATCTTTTAAGAAAATAAAGGAAATAGAAAAAAAATCTCATACACCTTTTCTATTCAAGCATTACATTAGTATAAAAAATTAGTAATACAACTGAATTTTTATAAAGTGATGCAATACACAAGCAAGTTTAAGTTTAGTGCTATTGTGATTACTCTCATTCATTTTGTAGTGCTATCTCAATTAATCGCCATTATAATAATTTTAATAACAATAATAATTTTATTTATAAGTGCCTTTCATGACACCCAAGGACACTTTACAATTCAATAAAACAATCAGGCAAAACAATACAGACAAAAAAACAAAAGAAATACCTTTTAAATAGTTTATACAGTTAAACTACAAACAAAGTTAAAAGTATAGGCATAAAACTGTGAAAAAAAAAACCTTTCATATAGTTTATAAAGTTACACTATGGTTTTGGAAACGCAATTTCAAACAAATATGTTTAAGTGCCTCTTAAAAGTTGTTACTGATGTGCACATACAGAGATACAGAGGGGTCAAGTTCCATAACTTTGGACCAACTTCACCAATGCTCTTTCACCATAAATGCATAGTTTGACAGAAGCAACTACAAGCAAGTGAGCATCAGCTGACCATAGGGACAGAGGGGGACAGTATCTGGACAGCAGAACTGAAAGGTAGTCAGGTGGCAAGCCATGCAGGCATTTAAAAACTAAAAGCAGAATCTTGTGCTGTATGCGATAATGAAACATAAACCAGTGCAGTTCTTTAACTTTGGGGTTATGTGTTCAAATGATCTAGTGTGTGTTAGAACTCTTGCTGCTGAGTTCTGGACATACTGGAGCTTCTTTAGACTCCTGGTAGGAAGTCCAACTAAAACCGAGTTACAGTAGTCAAGTCTTGATGTAATAAAAGCATGTACCAGAGTTTCAGCCACAGTGTCAGGGAGAGATGGACGAAGTCTGGCTATATTTTTCAGATGAAAGAAAATAGCTTTAGTTATGTTGTTGACGTGTGCCTCCAGCGAGAGTGTACAATCTAAAATGACACCGACGTTGCGAACCTGGGCCACAGAGGATTGGATAAAGCCTGGGTTCAATAATGAGGGCTGACTGATTTTTTTTTTTTAAGGTGAATGGGGACGCAATAAGGATAGCTTCGGATTTATTACTGTTCAATATAAGAAAATTCCTAGCCATCAGGTTCTTAATGTCAACCAGGCAGCTAACCAAGGATTCTGGAGGCAGAGTATCTGAAGGCTTGGTATGGATGTAAATTTGTGTCGTCTGCATAGCAATGGAACTTAAGTCCGCATTTCCGGATAATATCACCAAGTGGCAACAAATAAATTACGAACAGAAGGGGGCCCAGAACTGAGCCCTGGGGAACACCATAAGGCACAGATGAAGTGTGAGATCTAAAATTATCCAAAGATACAAACTGTTGCCTATCAGTGAGATATGACTGAAACCAATCAAGAGCTGTTCCAGTCACCCCAATCAAAGTCTCTAGCCTGTGCAGTAGTATTTTATGGCATACTGTGTCAAATGCTGCAGTCTGATCTAGGAGAACTAGAATAGTCACGTGACGAGAATCAGCAACAGGTAATTAATTACCCTCACCAGGGCAGTTTCGGTGTTATGGTTACCTCGAAAAGCAGACAAACTACTCATACAGGTTGTATGCAGTCAGGTGTTCAGTTGGACAGCAACTGTACGTTTGAGTAGCTTACTAATGAACAGGAGATTCGATATGGGGTGGTAATTGTTAAGGTAATTGTTAGCTCACTTCTACTGAATTTAAAATAGTGTTGCACAGAAAAAAGCAGGGGCCCATATGAAAGAGTGCATTCATTACTTTCTATTAAATTACAAATATTACTTATCTAACGTCTTCTGTTGCTCACTGCAACTTCTCTGGCACAGGGGTGCCAGATGATTTTATTAGTTACTGTGCATGACATTCGACATGTCATATAGTGTGCTGGTGGATTTACGTAATGGAATTTGCCCTCTCACAGTAATGAGTAAGTGCCAAGACATTGTCCACAATAGTTCACTGCCCTTACCAAGTCTGTTCCCTATAACAGCTTAGTGCTGTAGGTACAGCAGAATGTAGAGAATGGGGAGAAGACCATTTCAGAACACTAGATGAGTTTTCAGCATTTTCAGTACAGAACGAAGCATCATAAAAGTATCACTGAAGGTTACACTCCCAACAAATAAAATAGAAAATAAAACATCTTAATACAACAAATATGTTTTTTAGCCTAACCTAAATGACGCAACAACAATTAAAGTCTCGGATTTACTAATTGCAGCTTGAATCCAGTTACACACTCAATGCCAAGCTAGTGCTATAGAAAATGGGATACGATTACTATACAGCATAAGCATCCATGTCAAATCTAGGTCTTTTCATATTTAATGTAATGATTCCCACTCTTTATCAAGTGGGCCCACATCAGCAGCCAAAAGCTGCTCTCCCAGGCTGTGTTATTGTATAGCAAGGAGTGTAGTACTTAGTGTCTCAGCACAGCTTTTGAGATGTAACCACACTAAGTGCAGTTTTGTGCTGACAAAGAGAACATAGCAAAAATGTACATGTTTTGAGGATATGACAATATTTTGCACTAAGCTACAGTAACCTTGATTTTGAGGTTAGACAATAAGAGCATATGCTTACATGTTAAACACTTCCAGCTTAACACTAAACCTACTGTTTAGGAACAGACCAATCTCTGAAGATGGTTTATTTCCACATTATTTTTATACCCCTTTAAGCACCAGAAGAGCAGTGAAGGATGACATACCACTATAGTATGGGGTAAAGGCTTGTCTCTGTTCCAGGCTGTAGAAGCATTTCTCCCAGATACATGCGATTTCTGCTCTTATCGCTTCAATCACATACTTAATGTTCTTGAGTTTCAGTTCCTCCAGGCGCTCCAGTTCAGCAGACAACTGGATAAAAACAGCAAAGGTAAATAAATCATATTTCAATCAATATGTACTAAGATTACACATTTTACTCCAGCATTTATTTACTGTTTTTGATCAGGTCACACAACATGGGCATCATTCAAATATGTCAGTTACTTGGCAAAATTACATAAACTGATGGAATTCTCTAAAACATCCTGTCTGCAGACAAAATGTTGCCAACTAACCATTTCACAACTAACATTTTACAAGAAGCAGACAGAAATGTCTAACTCCCTAAATTTTATAAGGAAGGAACCTCGGAAGGACCCAGACTTAAAATGAGACCTAACTTCCTTGGGTAACCTCGATGGTATAGAGAATAATTTAATCAAGTTACTTAGTTAATAAAGGTAACGTGAGACTATAGAAAATATAATAAATACAATATAACAGCTAGACTACAATAAATTAAACACAATATATTATACATACAGTAGTATAAAATCTATTTTAGCCACTAGGCGTCACTCTAGGCCATCATAGGACAAATTGTAAACAATGTAACAAAGAATGTTATAAAAGGCCATAATCTGCTATAACTTTAAAAATAAATTTGATCTTTTAAAATAAATGTTAGTGTGAAAGATCAGATTATAACACACATCTAGTAATGTGGAGTGCAATACTGATGAACCAGAACAGTAAAACTACACACACACCTCGAATATCTTAACACTGATTATAAAAGCACTTAAGCTTTTGCATATGTATTAGATGGTAAGTGAAAAGTTAGTTCTCATAATAAGCGTGTTGGGTGTGGATGAAAGGTTCAGGAGTAAAGACCTGAGAGACTGAAATGACAAACTTATGGCCAAATGACTGGGTCAACGTCAATCTCCTAAACATAATTGAGAGAGCAGTCATGAGTACCTAATGAGAAGAATGGTCCAAGGAGGGACGAACCACAAACTGACCACAGGGTGAAGGTACACAAGGCCCAGTGTCAGCAAAAAATCCTACTTAAAAAAGGCTGACTAGACTGGTTAAAGTGCTCATATGCTTTTGTTATTCTATTCAAATTAAAACATTCTATGCAAGTAAATGGTTTTAATTCCATCTATAACATGCATCATTCCTTTCAGACACTAGTTTGATAACATGAGACAGAGCATTGTGAGTACTCACAGCATCCATGTGGCTCTTTTTACTGCTTTGCACGTGTACAGCGATGCATTCTCTCTCTTCCTGGGGGACTTGCAGCCTTTCCCACAGCTCTGCAATACGACCATGGTAGGATACACACAGTGCCTCAATCTCTGCCTTTTTATTCTCCAACTGAAACCAAATACAGACTTTTGTAGGACTCCGATAAAACACTCAACAGCAGTATTACACAGAAATTTGCAGGGAAAGAGTAATTACATGAAAAACTAACAGCCTTTTATTGTAAAACACTAACAAGTTTAAAAAATAAGTATGAGAAGGCGTCACTTGATGGGGGAATATAATGTTAATCTTAGAATAGTGATCATGTACCTGACTCCGTAGCACTTTGAGGGCAGTAATATTTTCTATCGAAAGACAGAACGCGTCTTCCTCTTCACAAACCACCTCTCTCTCGAAGCTAGTGTCTGGCATTTGCTCAAGATCCTCCATAAATGCAATGATTTCACGCTTGAGGGCCACAAACTCAGCATATCGACACCCCTAAAATGTAATTTTAAAACAATTAAAATAAATGAAAAGATTTGAGGTGGACGAGACGCACACAAGGTATAAATGGATTGCTGAGGTCAAGGTTCAAATCCCAACTCTGTCAAGCTGTCACTGCTGGGCCTTTGAGTAAAACCCTTAACCCACAATTACGCAAACAGTTTTAAATCACACAATGTACACTGTATATGGGCTCATCCATAGTAAAGGCAAAAAAACTGCATGGTGCGTTTTAAAACTGAAATTCATATTTCACTGCAAGTCTGATTTTGTATCTTATCTTACAGGAAGAATATATCATGAAGCAATAAAATTAAATAAACAGGGTTTGTTTTTTCTTTATTTAAATAAAAACTATTTCTTAAGAAGTCATTGAATTTGAGGCCAAAAAGTGTGACATGCCAAAGTGCTCATTTTCAAGTTGAAATTGTAATGTCATCTGAGCTGATTTTTGTTTCACAGGAAAATAAAACGTGACGAGAAGGCAATAAACCTCAATATATTTCTGTTATTTGACAGTCCTAGGGTAAAAGAATATAATTTCTAGAAATAAATAGTATGCAACGGGCGTTACCTCGTTCCGTCAATAGACCCCATGAAACATTCCCCGGTCTGAACAGAGTTAACCTGAAACCACTATCTATTGTTGCATAGGGCAAGAACAGAATAAATACGAGCGCAACCCAAGCTTGATGCTTTCTAAAAAACACCCGTCACGGTCGGTAATGACCGCATGCGAATAGCTGAATATCTTTATAGAGCATGCAACATTTTGTTAACTTAATTAAAACACTGCATATTTGCTCCATAAATTCACTCGTCAATTTGAGGCCACGCTGCCAGAAAGAGCACGGGGGCCACCATTACTGTTGACATTGATCTGTCCATCATGCTTATCAGGTGACAAGGAGTGCATCAACACAGATTACATTAAGCCCTGGGTTGTGGTGGATCTGACAACTGGGAAGCACATGATAAAAAAAGAGCATGTCCAAAAAAGTCCAGCAAGAGAGAACACCAACAGTAACAAATAAATCTTGCTGGTAGTACTGATTAGCTATTTTTAATGTCAACGTAACACCCATTACAACCTTGACCCACTCAAAGATATCTGAAAAAAGTACTTTCAAGCCCACGTATTATCTATTCTTGCATTTATTTCATTAATAATGTAGTTACTCTTTGAACTAAAACCATACTTATTTTTGTCAATTTCTAAAATAAAGTCACACGTTGTCTCTTTACTGGATTAGCCCATAAGTAAATGTTTTACGTATTTATTAAAGAATGCTACTAAAATTAAAAAAAGTTTGCATACACACATTACATACGCTCACCAACACAAATTGCAACAACAAGAAGGAATATTATGATCAAATTTAAGAACCTAGCTTAAATCTGTGGCACCTGGGAGGGGCATAAAAGTCCCACTGAAAGCCTGTCAGCTACAGGCTACATATAAACACATTAAAAATTGGATCAAGTGACATGGGATGACTGTTAATGATATGCAAATGATTAAAAAAGGAAATGTATTCAAAACAGCTAATTTAATGGAGGCATCAAAAAGTGTTTTGAATATGTTGCTTCCATTTTTTAAAGCATTTGCATATCATTAACATTGATCCTGTGATTTCCACAATTCCATCCTTACTGTTGTTGCCATTTCAATTTCAAGGAGTGTGACTACAAGAAACCTGGTAATGTACACATTCTTCAAGAAAAATATGAGTATCAGTGAATTGTTTATGCATGTGTGTGTCTTGTGGCATAACGGTAATAAAGGAAGAGCACTATAACAGTTCAACACATTTTAGCCCAAGTACACATTACATATACTTGGAGCTAAAATTCTTGTTTTTGCTTTTTAATTTTTGTTAATGAGCCAAGTTTGATTTATGCTGAATATTTGGATAAAAACTAATTATACTAGGCACTACACTCAGTGATCAGTCATCACTCAATGAGAATCATTTTATGGCTATTAAGCAGAGTAGTCCTATGAAACCTATAATGCCCCCCCCCATCTGAAAGCAGCAAACGTATTAAACTGCACTAAAGAAACAATCACCACTTTATTTGCATGGCCAGCATGAGCGCCAAAAACCCGATGGCAATCATGCTGGTCAGGCAAATAAAGTAGTGAGAATAGTTTATCTTTAGTGCAGTTTTATAATCGTATCTATATATTAGTGCATTTGTAGAGCTTTACCTTCTCCTTATTACGGGTTGCAATATGTTGGCGATAGCTCTCCAGCTGTTGGACAGTAGGCACTCTATCCGGATCAATAGTGTACAGGTTATCACACAGGATATCACACAGCTCACGGTCCTGCTGTATCAGACTCTTCAGCTCACTTATGCGGTGGCTCTTTTGCTTCAGCATAACCTTTAGATGTGTGCGGAGCTCCTTCTCCAGCTGCAGCATGGTCAGGTCATCGTCCTCCTGAGTAAAAACAATGGACAACACCAGCTGTAGCTATATAATTAACAAAATGCAGAAACATTCATCCGAAGAGGAGGAAAACGGTAAGGATGGACAATGTTCCAGAAAATAACAGCAGAACAAGTGTGAATTACCTCAAATGGCGGGAGCTGAAGCTCCTCACACAAGCTCCCAAGCTCATTACGGCAGGAATCGATGCTGTTCAGTAGCCTTTTCTTCAGTCCCTCCTCCTCTGCTATCATCATATCCAAAAGGTTCTTGGAGACAGATACACATTTAAAACGTTTACTAGTAGTACATCAAGCACTCTGACATGTAATTCATTCATTCCTAAATCACTCTCGAAGATGTTAAAATATTATAATGTTTCTTTCCTCCTGTATTTCCAAACCCAAGACCCTCCTAGAATCACTTGGTTCATCATGTACCTTAAACACCTACTTTAAAAAAATTATTTTAATTTTTATTTAATTATTTGAGGTTTAAAAACCCCTTTAAGCCAACATTCATTACTAAAAGAGATTTTAGATAACATAGTAATGTAAACAAAATACACTGCCCTGCAGAAGTATTCATACCCTGCCAACTTTTCCACATTACACCCACAAACGTAAATGCATTTTACTTTACACAAAGTAGCAAGTATGTGTGAAGTGAAAAGAAAATGATACATAAAAATAAAACCAAGTGTGGTGTGCATTTATATTCAGCCATGCATGCTACATAAAATCCACTGTGCCCATTTGCCTTCAGAATTCACCTAGAGTCCACCTGTGTGTAATTTATTCTCAGTATAACTACATCTGTTCTGTGAAGATCTCAGAAGTTTGTTAAAGAACAGTGATCAAACAGCATCATGAAAACCAAAAGGAACACTCCAGACAAGTCAGGGATAAAGTTGTGAAGTGTAAAGCAGGGTTAGGTTATAAAAACATCCCAAGCTCTGAACATCTCACAGAGTACTGATCAATTGATCATCAGAAAATGGAAAGAGTATGGCACAACTGCAAACCTACTAAAATATGTCTGCCCACATAAACCAACAGCCCAGTAAAGGAAAGAACTAATTACAGAAACAGCCAAAAGACCCAGAGTCAGTCTGGAGGAGTTGCACAGATCCACAGCACAAGTTTCATAATCTGTACACAGGACAACCATTAGATATGTATGCCAAATGTATGTAAAAAAGCCCACTTGGTTTGCCACAAGCAATGTAGGGGACAGAGCAAACATATGGAAGGTGGTGCTATGGTCAGATCAGACTAAAGTTGAACTTTATGGCCAAAATGAAAACCGCCGTGTGTGGTGGAAGACAAACACTGCACCCCACCATCCCCACTCTGAAACATGGTGGTGACAGCATCATGCTGTGAAGATGTTTTTCCTTCAGCAGGGACAGGGAAGCTGGTTACAGCTGAAAGTTGGAAAGATGGTTGGAGGTAAAAAAAAAAAAAAAAAAAGGCAAACTTTGAGGAAAACCTGTTACAGCCTGCAAAAGACTCAAGACTGGGGCAGCGGTTCACCTTCCAGCAGGAAAACGACCCTAAACATACAGCAAGAGTTACAATAGAATGGTTTATTCATGTGTGGAAAGCATATTCATGTGTTAGAATGGCCCAGTCAAAATCCAGACCTAAATCCCACTGACAATCTGTGGCAAGATTTTAATTTTTGTTCAGATGCTCTCCATCCAAGCTGACAGAGCTTGAGCTATTGTGCAAAGAAGAATGGGTAAAAATTTCAGCTGCTAGATGTGCAAAGCTGGTAGTTGAAGCAAGTTGCATCAAAAGGTGGTCTGAAACTCAAGCACACGTTCCAGATTTTTATTTATTAAAAATTTCAATTTATAATTTTCTTTACACTTCACACATACTTGCTACTTTGTGTTGGTATATCACAAAAATTTAAGCACGTATTCTGATAGAATGTAATCCTTAAAGCCATTTGTAAATGGGGCTCTAAATCTGTATAATTTGTCCTTTTGTGGTTTTTGCATCATCCACCTACACATGTAAGTATATGGGTTTTGGTCTAATCCCACATGTACACCACACCCCCTCCCCCAACACACATGAAATGTCTCTTGGTATATACCATGAAATAATCAGTCCACAGCTTGTGTAGCAGTATAGATTTACTGCTTCTGAAAATAACATCCATTAATGTCTAAATGTCATTTAGTCACCAATGTCTAATGTCCCCCCACAGTGAACGTATCCCAATTGTGTCATTGTCCCTTCCCGGTGTCATGTCACTTGTTAGCGTTACAAGGTGGCAGGTGTGAATGGGGAGCAGGGCTGATAAAGGTGTTATTTCGGGTACAATTCTCTCACACTGACCACTAGCTATCAGCATGACAAAGAACTCTGAGGATGTAAGAAATAGAATTGTTGCTCTGTACAAAAATGGCCTAGTTTACCAAAACCCTGAAACAAAGATACAGCATGGTGGGCAAGGTCAAAGAGCGGTTTTCCAGGACAGGTTCCACTCGGAATAGGGCTCACCAGGGTTAACCAAACAGGTTGAGCCATATGCATCTTTCCAGAGGTTGTCTTAAAAAAAAAGGACTCTTCTACCTGCTGTTCTCTGTTCAATAACATCCTCTAACTGTGGCCATCATGTTTGCTTCTCTCTGAAACTCAGTGTTTGGTCCTCTCTGTTTAATCTTGGTGTTTGGTTCAAATCATCATCTTGCTTTCTCCACTTCCACACCATTGATTAATTAATGTTGAAATTTCTCACAGCTGCTCTATTTCAATGTTCTGTTGTGTACCTTATAGCCTTGAGTTTGAAATCCACTTCATAAGCAAGTCTGTTAATGGACACCGTTTTGAGTTCATTAACACCCTGACTATGGGTACCGTAATACTACTAAAATCCATCAAGCACTTTGGCTTCTAATTTGTATAATTTGACAGATCAGTAAGCACAACCAGAATCCATACATAATGTGCACCGGATTATAAGGGGCACTGTCGATTTTTGATCAAATTTAAGGATTTAAAGTGTGCCTTATAGTCGTGAAAATACGGTATTTGAACACGCTGCGAATTTGCAAGTTATCCCACTTAGAAATCATGGAAGGGTCTGAAATTTTCATCTTCGGTGCATGTCCACTGTGAGAGACAATGTAAAAGTAAAACCCGGAAATCACAATGTATGATTTTTAAATAATTTGTGTGTTACTGCTGCAAATAAGTATTTGAACACCTGTGAAAATCAATGCTAAT
>JAVSBU010225988.1:0-11927 GCA_033118015.1 Loricariichthys derbyi
CAGGGAGACAGCACCCAACATCTCAGATCACCACAAGTCTCATTGATCATGAACCCCCAGGCTCTGCCCTTAATCTAAAATGAGGTTGCACAACTTATGATCAAAGTGACCGAATGCCAAGCTAGCCAACAACCAAGGCTCAATAAAGCAGACATCCCAGATGTGACCCTGGACTCAAGACCCAAGGATCCAAGCCACGCATCCTATTATAAGTATAATTAAAAGCCTGTGCAAATAAGTATGTTTTTAGCCTAGACTTAAAAATTGGGAGACTATCTGAATTACGAACAAAGGGTGGGAGGTTATTCCATAGATTGGGGGGGGGGGGGGGGTCAAGTAGGAGAAAGCCTTTCCCCCTGCTGTAGTTTTTTTAATTCTAGGAATTGAAAGAAGTCCTGTAGAGCTTTATATGTTACTAGAAGCATCTTGTAATCAATACAGAATCTAACTGGTAACCAGTGTAGTGATGACAGAACAGGACTGATATGATCAAAAATGATCTTAGTGATATGATCAAATATGATCTTACTCAAGGGCTTAATAGTGGCAGATTGTTGGAGCCAGGCTCTGAACTCACAATGTTCCAATAAGTAGTACAGATCCTAAACCCATGTTGTCAGTTGATAGCTGATATTTTGGTATGGAGTCATTCTTTTCGCTAATTATAATCAAAACTCTGTGACATTAGTCCATCAGACATCAAGGGTCCAGGTTTGGTGCTCCTTGTATAAATATATGTTATTTACCACTTTGCCATTTAATACAAAGGTTCCAAATATACAGTAACAGTTGCCATGAAACCCAGCTTTGTGAAGTACACAATGCATATTTTTGTTAAGACGCATCATAGAGTTTGTACAGATCTTTAATTATTTTCATAGCTCAACTTGGGACTTATAATAACTGCCAGTGGTTCAGAACTTCAGTCCTGGAGAACCATAGACCTGCAGAGTTTGGTGATTATTTGGATCAAATTGTCTGATCAACTTCCACGTTTAGTAGTTGCAAGTACATATTGATCATTTGCCAATAATCACAGATAATTCTGTATTTTTGGATTCTGTATTTTGTTGTCTTAATACAATCACGTTCAATTCAAGCCATGCTGTAGTCATCAATGATACACAAAATTTATCACAAACCCATACTACACAAATACTGACAGCTGAAATCTTCCAAGGATTTTTTTCAATCTAGATGTTCTTTGGTTGAGACTTATGTATTATTTTGGAATTGTTTTGGAAAGCTTGGCCAAACTGGTATGTCCTGTGCACTGTGGCAATCAGCTAAAATGAAGTCCTGCAAGGGCACACACACAAAAACAAGATACAGGAACACACATACTCACATATTCAGAAAGTGAGTCATTGCATATGAATCATCATCTTGCTGCACACACGTCAGGTTAATACTTCCTGAAGTAGAATTGTTATCATGTTAATTTAAATAGAATGCGGTAGCAGATCTCCCTGACATGGCATGGAAACCAAGAGAAAGATGCACTCGCTGCTCCCATCTGGCTTTTTATATGGCTACCCCTTAGATGTCAGTCATCCACACCCAGCTATGCCAGAAATGCAAAAAGTGACTCTTCCTCCCTCCCTGCAACACAATCTAAAGTGTTATACAGCTGCAACTTAAACAACCCAAAGTTTAAACATTGGTGGAGTCCAAACTCTTTAGAGATGGTTTTGTGACCTATTCCAGCCTGGTGAGCATCAGCAACTCTTTTACTGAGATCCTCAGAAATCTCCTTTGTTTGAGCAATGACACACTTCCACAATGTTAAGAGCAGATTTTGATAGATCCCTGTTCTTTAAATAAAACAGTTTGCCCACTCACACCTGATTATCATCCCATTGATTGAAAACACCTCACTCTAATTTCACTTGCAAGTTAACTGCTCATCCTAGAGGTTTACATACTTTTGCCACTCAATAATATTTAATATTTGATAATTTTCCTCAATAAATATATGACCAAGTATAATATTTTTGTCTCATTTGTTTAACTAGGTTCTCTTTATCTACTTTTAAGACTTGTGTGAAAATCTGATGATGTTTTAGGTCATATTTAGGAAGAAATCTAGAAAATTATAAAGGGTTCACAAACTTTCATGCACCACTTTGTGTCATGACATGACATGTTACAAAACCACTAGAAGATACTTTGGAAAGGTGCGACATTTTTGTTTCATCTTCCCTAAATATTTAAAGGCTTATGAATTAAAATGTGCAGTAAAATTATATATTTTAAATTTTTCTTCCCTATACAAGTTCTCATTCTTTACATTTGTAGTAGTAGTTAGTATTGTTAAATATGTGCCATGTCAAAAAAGTATTAGTTTTATAGTAATTTAACTATTGTATTTACTACCTTATTTGCTGGCTAATTGTTGCTAGTAAGTTATTCTCATTCTTACAGTAAACCTATTTGAACTTTTCTGTATACAGTACATTGGGTTACATGTATTGTAGAACAAACAAAAACAGTTAATTACTTAATAAACAATGAACATACTGGCACTGTTGATAATGATTTCCTACTTGGAGCCTTACAACAGTTACTTGATTATCTTATAGGTAATGAGAAAAGAATACTGAAGGCTGTATTTACTTTGATTACTTTCCAAATTAGGTCAAGTGGTATGTCTAAAATGTCCCAGTGTGAGTTAGTGCATGTGCTGTGTGGCTGTACATGTGTCATGCAATAGATTGCCACCTGTCTAAAAGTGGTTCTGGACTTGTGCCTTCTGCTACCAATTAGAGCCTGATTAGGCAGGTTTAAAAATGAATGAATGAAAATGAAAGCTGTATTGTAAAAACAGACTTTAATAGGCCACACTGGATGTGAAAGTCTTAACACCTAGCACAGAGCTAGAACAAAAGAACAGCAATGTTTTATTGAATTTTACATTTATATGTCATATAAAAAGTCCATCTGTTAATAAAAAGTAGTAGCCACATTTGCTAATGAATTCAATGATCTGGCAAAGAATCATTAAATAACTACATTAAAGTGAATAATGAGCAGCTAATGAAAGATATACACTGCTCAAAAAAATAAAGGCAACACTAAAATAACACATCCTAGATCTGAATAAATGAAATATTCTCATTGAATACTTTGTTCTGTACAAAAGTGAATGTGCTGACAGCAAAATCCCACAAAAATCATCAATGGAAATCAAATTTAAAATTAAATTAAAAATTAAAAATAAAATTAAAGTGGAAAAACACACTACAGGCTGATCCAGCTTTGATGTAATGTCCTTAAAACAACTCAAAATGAGGCTCAGTATTGTGTGTGGCCTCCATGTGAAGCCTCATTTATTTGGATTTACATTGTGTTGTTTAAGTGTTACCTTTATTTTTTAGAGCAGTGTACATTACTAATATACATTTAACATAATATAAATACAATTTACTAAAGTTTAACTAAACTACAGAAACTAAATGTAGTTAGCATTTACAAAGTCAGTTTAGGGAAAACTGTTAAAACAATATGAAAAACAACATAAATAATTGACAGTATTATAAGTTAAGCAAAATATTAAATTACTTTTCTTTCTTGCTGGGAACACTTATGGTTGCTATACATTATATTCCATAATACTGGTATGCACATTTTGTGTATTACATTATTACACAGATTTCCATTTCCTGAAAGTATAATAAAGTGTTGATAATTGTAACTGGGAAACTTTAATGTAATAGTCTATTTTGTCATGAATTCCACATTTACATTTATGACATTTAGCAGATGCCCTTAACAAGCGTGACTTACAATCTTACATCTAAAAAAATTGTGGGTTAAGGGCCTTGCTCAAGGACTCAACAGTAGCATTTGAACCCTGGAACTTCTGGTCCATAGTCCAACACCTTAACCACTAGACTACCACAGCCCCATGGCTAGTGCAATGATGCAACTCATTAGGAGTCAGTTTAGATCAAAGAAACAAGACACTTGTTGTTTACACACATTGCACAAGCAAAATTTAGCAATATATATTTTAGGAGACTGTCAGGATCCACACTGGTCCGCCGAATCGTGTGGGCGTGTAACTGGTAGAAAATAGAACCTGCAAAGTTGTGCTGCATGCTAATGCACACTAATCTATTCCAGCTGTTACTGGCACCTGTTTAAAAGTCGAAAGTGTGAGCGATGCTGTGCGGCGCTATTACGGTTCTGTCATGATAGGACCGCATGCCAGTGGTATCACTCCCCTTACGGAGCAGAGTGCCAAGGCACGCAGCAGCAGGGTTTAGTTTTAATAAATTTCATTATTAATTTTGTTTCAGCACGTCCCTGACTGTTGCCCATTCTCAGACAGCATAGCAGTTTGGACACATCAGTACCATTCCTAGCCAATCCGAGGGAGATAGGGACAAGTGGTAGCCCCTCCTTTTGAATTAATGAATTTTATTCAGTTACATAAAACATAAATTCATTACATACACAGCCATGTAATTTACATAAAACAAAATTAACTGAAAAGGTGTAGACTGAAGCCACAGCTTATTACGTCTACCCTTATTACACTAACTCAAACTCAAACACCTTTGAAGAGGAGGGGTGATGTAAAGCCAAGAGGCTTGAGGTATATGTAGGGATTATATGTTACTCAATCTGTGTTCCCATGTGAGCTTCCAGACATGGAGCCAGACCTAAAGGAACCACACAAGGAAGCCCACCATGAGTGGAGCAACCAGAGGCTGGGGGTCTGCATAGGGCCCACTCCCCTGCACCTCCCTGCAGTACCTTGCCTTCCTCATTCTCCACATGGTTGGTTGACGTGGTACACTGGCCGCAAAAGCAGGCCCACACCATTTGAGGAACGCGCTTGGCACATTTTCACACAACTCCTATAAGTAGATAAAGAGAACCTAGTTAAACAAATGAAACAAAAATATTATATTCGGTCATTTATTTATTGAGAAAAATTATCAATTATTACATATCAGTGGGTGGCAAAAGTATATGAACCTCAGTTAGCAGTTAATTTGTAAGTGTGTGACATTATGCAGGAAAATACAGATGGGCACAGACGTAAGTAAAAAAAGATTTATTACATAAACCATCAAACTGGGAAACAAAACCAACGCGCATGAAAACAACAAACAAACAGTATGAGACCCACAAGCAAGGGGCTAGGCTAAAGCATAGACAACAGGGTCAAAACGATACACAGCGATCAGTAGCAAGAGGGCAAGGCAAGAATCGAAAACGAGGAAGCAGGCAATAGTCGTAACCAGAAATAACTCACGGATTCAGAACACTCAGCAAGACACAGACGAGTCAGCGCAATACTTTGCCACGAACTCATGGATGTCTTTGTGCATTGTCTCCCACCAGTATCGCTGTCCCATGAGCTGTTGGGTTCGCGTCTCTCCAGGGTGTCCAGAGGAAATGGATGCTGGGGCGGTACATAGACCCTATTGCTGGGACATTGTTTGGGTGCAGGTCGTTCTAGTAGGGTTTGTGCTATGGCCTCATCCATCTCCCACTGGATCGTATTGATCCTCATCAATACTGGTAGGATGCTCTCTGTTTCCTTGGGTGCACCCTGTATGTCCTCCTCTGGGAATCTCTGTGACAGGATGTCGACCTTAACATTTTTCAATCCTGGGGATACGTGATGTGGAAATGGAAACAAGCGAAGAACAGTGACCATCAGGCTTGGCGCAGATTAAGTCGTTTGGCCGTCTTGAGATATTCCAGGTTTTTGTGGTCGGTTAGTACAGTGAATGGGTGTTTGGCACCCTCTAGCCAGTGCCTTTACTCGTCTAATGCTAACTTTACTCCTAGCAGCTCCCGGTCCCCGATGCCATAGTTACATTCCGCCCCTACTCCAACCTCAGAGGCATTCACCTCGACCACAAAAGGTCTCTCCGAGTCCTGGTGTTTCAGGATGGGGGCCGTGGTGAATGCCCTTTTAAGGGCTGAAAATGCCGTGTCAGCCTGTCCTGACCTACATAGTTTCTTCAGACTGCCCTTCAATAGCGCCGTGAGGGGGGATGCTACCATATTGTAATTGCATATAAATCTTCTGTAAAAGTTAGCAAAGCCGAGAAATTTTTGTAGCTCCTTGACTCTAGCTGGCCAGTTGGTGATCACCTCCACCTTTTTATCCTCCATAAGGATGCCTCCTGTGCTGATGTAATAACCCAGGAATGACACGGACTGAAGGTGGAATTCACACTTCTCCCCTTTAATAAATAACTGGTTCTCCAGGAGGCATTTCAGGACTGACTGTACCTGCTGAACATGCGTAGGTAGGTCAGGAGAATATACCAGAATGTCATCAATATAGGCGATGACAAATCTGCCAATCATGTCTCGTAAAATGTTGTTGATCATAGCCTTGAATACAGACGGTGCTACAGACAGACCAAAGGGCATCACCAAGTACTCGTAGTGGCTGCAATTAGTGATGAATGCAGTCTTCCACTCATCGCACTCCTTTATGCAAATCAGATTGTATGCGCTTCTGAGATCAAGCTTTGTGAAGTATTTGGCCCCTCACAGTTGTTCGAGTACAGCTGGGACCAGGGGCAAGTGATAAGGGTACCTTTTGGCAAGCTTGTTTACCCCTTGATAATCGATACAGGGTCGTAAACCTCCGTCCCTTTTCTTCAAGAAGAAAAAACCAGAGGCGGCAGGGGATGTGGAAGGTCGGACGAACCCCTGGTTGAGCGCCTCGTCAATATACTCATTCATAGCCTTCTCCTCCTCCTGTGTTAGCAGGTAAACTCTGGCTTTGGGCAGGGTAGCCCCCTCCAGAAGGTCTATGGAGCAGTCATATGGGCGATGTGGAGGCAACTTAGTAGCTCTTACCTTAGAAAAGACCTCCCGGAGATCCTGATACTCTGGGGGCAATGCCACCTCGCCCTTGGTGTTGGAACTCTCCATGGATGTAGCATGGAGGTTTACGAATGGTTACTTAATACATTCTTTGTAGCATCTCTCAGACCAGGTCACCACTTCGCGGTCTGCCCATGAAATGCCAGGGTTGTGTAGAGGCAGCCAAGAAAGACCAAGGATGATGGGGAAGGCTGCATTGGAGAGGACGAAGAGTTGAATGGTTTCTGTGTGGCAGGTGCTGGCATCTAACTGGATCTCCTTGGTGATGCATGTAATTCTCCCCTGGGCGACCGGGCTCCCGACGACAGCTGAAACTTATAGAGCGGACGGAAGGGTCTCGGTGGATATCCCGAGCTGTTGTACCACCTTCTGCTGGATGAAGTTCCCCTCGGCTCCCAAGTCAATGAGGGCTGTAAGAGAGTGAGAAGCTGAGGTGCAGTGAGCCTGAACAGGAATGACAAAGGAACTCGAGACCAACCCCTGAGGGGGAAGACTCACCGCATTAGCGCATGAAGTAAACCTCACATGCTGTCCAGGGGTCTGCGCCTGACTAGGACTCGGCCTCACTAAGCACTCTGCAATGAAGTGGCCAGGGTCCCTGCAGTAGAAACATCTCCCCTCGCTGCGTCGTGCCTCCCGCTCCTCTCATCGAACCTGGGTAGCGTCGCACTGCATGGGTTCGTGCAGAGGTTAATGTAGAACAGGAGCAGTCTGGAGGAGAGGAAACGCGGAGCTGACACCTTGATGACTTCGGAGGAGGTGATCTAGGCGGATGGACACGTCGATGAGCCGGTCCAGGGTCAGGTTGTCATCTTGGCAGGCCAGCTCGGAGAGGATTCCAGGATGCAGTCCATTACAGAATGCCACAAGCAATGCTGGCTTGTTCCACCTGCTTTGTGCCGCCAGGGTTCTGAATAGCAGAGCATAGGCTTACACAGGCTGAGTACCTTGCATAAGTTGGGACAGCAGTTCCCCGGCACTTTTACCATCACAGGGAAGGTGAAAAATGAGTTTGAATCGGGTCACAAAATCCTGATAGGTCATAGGCCGGACATTGTCCCAGGCGGCAGTAGCCCATTGGAGGGCGCTGTCCGTGAGCCGTGACACGAAGAATGTTATTTTGGAATTATCAGAACTAATGGAGCTGTTTTCAAAGTATAAGTCACACTGTAACAGGAAGCTGGTACAAGTGTCAGGATTGCCATTGTAGCGCTTGGGCTTACTTACAGGATACATTTTTTTCGGATCAGATTCAGGAGTGGGCGGAACCACAGTGGTGCTAGCAGCATCAGCTGGCGAGCGAAGACTCTGAGTTAGCTCACGTACACTAGCCACCAACTGAGACAATTGCTGCTGCTATGAGGCTTGACACTGCTCAATCCCTTTTACAGACTGGGAGACTTAGGATAAGGCCTGATGGTGTTGGCTGAACAGGTGTCCATGGGCTTCTAACACCTGCTGACAAGCCCCTACGTCTGCCGTCTGTACGATCGGCGAAGTATTATGTGACATTATGCAGGAAAACACAGACTGGCGCAGGTGTAAGTAAAAATAAAGATTTATTACACAAACTGGATAAACAAACTGATACACAAACTGGGAAACAAAACCAAAGTGCATGAAAACAACAAACAAACAGTACAAGACACACAAGCAAGGGACTAGGCTAAAGCGTAGTCAAACGAGCAGGGTCAAAACCAATACACAGCGATAAATAGCAAGAGGGCAAGGCAAGAATCGAAAACGAGGAAGCAGGCAATAGTCATAACCAGAAATAACTCGGATACAGAACACTCAGCAAGGCACAGACGAGTCAGCGCAATACTTCGCGGCGACTCCAAGCGAATGCAGAGTTTAAATAGAGTGACTAATCAGAACTCTGGGGAACCGGATCTCATCCGGTGCGTAGGCACATCATCGGGAGTGACGTGTTCAGTCGAAGACCGACGGGAACTGTAGTGCGCAGGAACGAGTGCATAGGTGTTGGTGCCAGGTATGACAAAGTGAAATTAGAGTCAGGTGTTTTCAATCAATGGGCTGAAAATCAGGTGTCAGTGGGCACCCTGTTTTATTTAAAAAACAGGGATCTGTTGTGATGTGGATGTGGTGTGTGTGTGTGTGTGTGTGTGTGTGTGTGTGTGTGTCTGTAGTTGAGGTTAAATATTAAAAGTAGGTAGGGTCTGCCAAAGAGCAATGAAACACTGTGTCCAAACAAATCAAATCAATAATATTGCTAGGTTAGGGGTGAACTGTGATTTGCAAAATGTTTTTTGTAAACAATGCAGTTGTGGGTGTGAACCTTGGGTGAAGTGAGTAATCTGAAGGCCAGATGATTGTGGGGTTCTTTCCTTCTGCTTCATCTGTCATTTACTAATATCAGGTATTATTTTTGGTGTGCTATGTGTAAAGATGTGTGATGTGTAAAGATCAGTTGTTGTTCTGCTTCACCTCAAAGACAGGTTTTTGTATACTTTCATACTTAAAGGAAACCTTAATAGGTAGATGTAATCTTTTTTTTTTATTTAATGACATGTGGCCTTCATCCTTGTATGATTACCTTTCAGTAGATGAATGAAACATGCTCTACTTAGTATGAAACAAACATGTTTGTTTGAGCTTTTATGACTCCCTGATTTTATGCAGCTGGTGTTGTATGCATTCTATTCTATGTATGGCATTATGTATATAGTTAAAGCTTCAGTTTGGATAGGGTTTTCTCTCTTTTATTCACTGCAACTGAGGCAATAAAGAGAGTTTTACTGTACCCTCATCAAGCTCTAAAGAATGACTCACAGAAGATCCAAGCAAGGACAGTAAAGTGAGCGCAAATGGTTGATTCATCATAAAAAACATATTTATAAACTATTGCATAAATGCTTCCTCATGCTGGTTGATTGATCATAATTGGTATCACTCAACAAAACATGCCAGACTTCTTAATTACTGGGAGGAGTAACTCAAAATACACTCAAAATTAAAGGACACCACCTGGGGGCAGTGCTATGACCTGGGGCTGATGCAGTTATTCAGGTTTAGGTTCAGTAACATTATGAGCCCAAAGAATGAGGTTAGCTGATACCTGAATATACTGAACAACCAGGTTATACAATCAATGGATTTTTCTTCCCTGATGGAACGGGCATATTCCAAGATGACAATGCCAGTATTCATCGGGCACAAATTATGAAAGAGTGGTTCAGGGAGCATGAGACAATTTTCACACATGGATTGGCCACCACAGAGTCCAGACCAGATGTGAGAATCTTTGGGATGTGCTGGAGAAGACTTTTGCAGTGGTCCAAATCTCCCATAATCAACACAAGATCTTGGGGAAAAATTAATGTAACTCTGGACATAAATAAATCTGGTGACATTGCAGAAACGATGCCAGAGCAAATGCTTACCATAATCAAATCTAAAGGTGGTCCAGCAAAATATTAGAGTTTGTGACCTTTTTTTTTTGGCCAGGTAGGTACTACTGGCGGCCTCTCTAATCTTTAGAGAAGAATTACTGTAGTAAAATCAATGCAGGTAGTGACCTAAATGTGGTGCTGTACAGTAGTGACAAAATCAGGATTATTTGTAAAAAAAAAAAAAAAAAGCTTAGTGCAGCTGTACCATTCTGTAAGAGCCACAATGGAGAGTGGTAATGTTTCATTAGAGAGGAACTCTCAGCACTAGTTTAGTTTATATGGTTTGTATGTTCTACATACAATATAGGATGTACAATTTACAGATATATGATCTGTAAAATACAGCCTTGAAATAGGGCTAGGCAAATACCTATGTTGGCTCTATTACTGTCTGGCTTCCAAACTACACACAGCGTACGTCTTAGTAGCCTTTGGTGCCAGTTTGGGACAGTGATGGCACAATTGGTCATTTTAGATGCAGATGTAGATAATGCTGCAAATACCATGGACATCCAGCATTGCTGTTCCAATAGTAATGCATTGAATATTGTGTCATGGTAGAATACAAATTGGAGTGATCTTCTTTTCCACTTTGCACACATAAGAATTGTTAATCCACGTTTAACTCATTAAGAGCTAGGAAAGATTTTGGATTTGTCAATATTGTCTGAGATAATCATATCAATTTGAACATTAAGCTTTATGTTCTGCAGGTTTAACTTGTTACTCCTGAACACTAAATAATATAATTTGTTTTTATAGATTTAATTATGAAATGAATGTGAAAATACTATGATAAATATTATAATAGAAGATGTACATGTTCCATTTTACCAAGTGAAAAAATCTCTTAATCCCTTATAATCATTTGCATATAAATAATGCAAAAATTATATGCAACAAATATGTTTTAAAAGGCCAATACTATAGAGATAATATCATGTAAGAGTAATTTAATATAGGTTATATAATTATATGATAATAATATAGTAATACTGTACTACAATTACCAACAGACGTGTCACTATACTCAAGATTTTCGCATGTTATGTAAATACCACTTTCTGACACTGTGGACACTTTATTATCTACAGATTCATCTTAGGTTCATCTTAAGTGCTTTCAGTTTTTTTCTGATTGTAATGAAAGGTTCAAACTTGAGTTTGATGGAATACCAGATCTTTAATGTTTGACATTTATCTGCTCTCTTTAGCTATAATAGGAGTTACTACTTTGTAAAGTTGTAAAGGTTGGCTAAAGTGAACATTCTCAGATCATGTGCTTAGCAAAGGTCCAACCTAGTAATCAGCTTATGGAGTTCTCGGAATGCTTATGTCACTTTGAGAAGAATGAAGGTTTTTTCAAAGGTTGTTAACTAGAGTGAGAAAAGAGAAAAGATGCAGTATACTTTAAGCTCAGAATGCATTTTTTTGCTCAACAATGTTGGAGATTATCCATGAAGGCCTTTGTAAATGCTGAACATTAAACATTAACTTTTTGGATGTGTTTTTCCCTCTGGTGTTCCCAAGTTCAGACAACAAGTTATCCCACTCTGGTGCTCAGTCAGTAATGACTTAGTTGTTGAGACCATACAAAAGTGCACAAAAATGTAAAAAGTGCATAGTAAAGTATATAAAGATATTATTCATA
>JAVSBU010226097.1:0-11927 GCA_033118015.1 Loricariichthys derbyi
CAACGCAAAGGTCGTAAAATTTTGACCAAAGTGCAGAAAAGTGCAGTTTACACGATGCGTTTTTGACGTACGTCACCAACTCATGCATCAAACGCAGGCAAAAAACACATGTAAATAGGACTTTACACAGACATATTCTGGTGTTTTGAGCTGTTGCATGTCATGTCCTTCACATCACAGGAATAAAGCCTCACTAACTGGAAACCACTACATTTGTTTGTGTTGTGCGGTTGTCAGGTGTGGTTAGCATGGTCTTTTTGTAGCCATAAACATTGTTTATAAAGACATGCACTTGAGCAACTTTGAAGTGGTGTTAGTGGATGAGATTATGGTTTGGAGAAGCATCACAGCCCTAAGATGTGTTTTCTAAATGATTCAGTAAAGAAAAACACTGAATGAGTGGAAGCTATGTGGAAGGAAATGCATTGTTGGTAAAACATAGATGGAATATAACTGGACTGTTAGCTGTCAGAACTCAGAAAACCTCACACTCAATGTACAACAGATCAAACCTTGAGCTTGGTTGTGCTACAACAGCAGAAGCCCCTGTCAGGTTCCACTTTTGTCAGCAAGAACAGAAAGCTTATGTTAGCAGATAAACAGCCCTAGCCTGGTCTGCATTTGACAACAGCATGAATCCATGGATCCACCACGCATCATGTCAGGATTTCGGGTTGGTTGAGGTGGTGTAAGGGTATGGAAAATTTTATTTTGGCCACAGTTTCAACCTCATAATTCGAGTTAAGCCAAACTGGTACCAGTTGATTTCTATTTGCCATTGCCTGGTTAGAAATGTTATTAACCGTACAGTTTAACTGACTTCTCGTTTAGCAATTCATCTGTAACCTGTGGTTATCAGTAGTGCGGTGCTACGAGATAGGGGGGAGAGCAAGGCATCTGTGTATTTGATTGCCATTTATGGCATGAGAAGTTAAATGTCAGTGAGTAAGCAAGGAGAAAGGAAGGCTTGGCACATGGGATATGAGACACAGAGGTAACTCTATTCCAACACCGGCTCTGTGGCTCACCTTTCTCGTGCGAGAGAGCGAGAGTTTTGTGCGTCAGAGGGGAGAGTGAGAAGTAGATGAAGTAGATGTAGCTGCTCACTCCGTCAGCCTGTAATTTGGCACCAGATAGAGATGTAAGGGAGGCGCATGTGCTCACACCAACACACAGATGGACAAAGAATGCCCTTTGGCTCATCCCTCCTCCACCTGCCCTAGACAGCACAGCATTAACTTCAGCTAATCCCAAAGCTTGGTCCATCCACTATGCATCAGCAAAAGCGCAGGCTGGGAAAGGAGTGCTGTTTTTGCAAAAGAAGTGGAGCGCTTAAGCTGCTGAGAGAGCAGAAACCTGTATGTAGTCCTTCTTTTTATGAGCCACCCACTGTGAACCCTTTGCACTGTTGTCTTTTTTCTTTTCTGTTCCTGCACCTGCAGACATGCCACGTGCAAGTCACTCAAGCTCACATATAGGTCTTGACACACTTGTTCCAGAGTATACTGAGTAGCAAGCTAGCTGTATCGGTAGTTGTGGCAACTGATGGCGCGAACAAGCCCTCGCTCGGTGTGTTGCCTGACAAGAAGTCTGTTTAGTCAAGTGTTATTTATGTACAAATAGTCAGTCTTGCCCTTGCCTAGGCCTTCTAGCAGTGTGGGTGTGCAAGGGAGGAAAAACGTTTTATCTGTGGTCATTCTACTGGAGATGGTTCTTTTGTAAGGATTTTCCCTGTCTAAATTGACATTGGTGGGGAAAATTGATGTTTTTGTAATAGGTTCACAAACTTTCTGTTTCAATCTTTCTTGCTGAAGGTTATGGCACATCCTTTAAAATACAGAGATGGAGCTATATATATTGCCAGAGTTAGTCTCTTATACATTGGCTTATTTGTGGCAGCCTACCACAATATCCACATTGGCCCCACATTTTTAATTTACTATTTATGATGGGTAAAATTGTAGCACGTTGATTTGCTCAGCCCGTCATTACATTTACGACATTTAGCAGATGGCCTTATACAGGGGTGCAACAGTTGATACATTCTTACATCTAAGCAATTGTGGGTTAAGGGACTTGCTCAAGAACCTAACAGTGGCAGGTTGGCAGAGGTGGGATTTGAACCCTGAATCTAGCCAGGCTACCACAGTCCCCCATCAGTATTTGCTGTTGTGTTTAAGGCAGATGTGTGCAGAAACTGAAGTGAGTATAAAGCTACCAGATGCAAGTGTACTTGCTTGATATTGTTGGTTTAACTTGGTTTACTTGATTCTGCTTGCTAGTTTGTTTTATTCAGTTTTCCTGGTCTCATAAAATGCGGTAATCTCACTCTCAGTACCTGGCAGTTAAAATATTTGATTTTGGAACATGACTGAGACATTGGGAATTGAAACAATCAGCGTTGGGCTCTGCACAAGTCCACCTAGTTCACCATTAAAGTTAATATAAATAAATATAAATCACAGTAAATCAAGATGAGAGTACTTTATTAATCTCGTATGAAATTCAAGAATTTGTGTTATTCTATTGTATTTGTAAACTGTTTATTCATATATTGTTGGTTTATGGAAATCTTCAGTAAGGTTGATCTTTCAATCCACCATGGGTAATACTGAAGACTCGCCAAACTCATTATTTTTTACCCTTATTAGGTAAGGATACTGTTTTGTGTAATCTGGTGAAGTGGGTTCAGTATTTGCGTTTTTTGAGTCTCTCTCTCTGCCATGACGATCCCATAAAAGCCCGCCCACACTGAAAGCTGATTGGCTTATTTTGCTGAGTAAACCAATCAGGACGCGCTTTGCACTATACCAACAGGCACACACAGCATTCAACATGCAAGCACTGCCTCTTTCCCTCACTCATTCTGTCATACGCACACACTCTAAGATGTGCGATGCAGAGATCTGATATGGACCCCCAGAGAAAGATTTGGTGCCCCCTGGGGGTCCGCAGCCCCCTGGTTGAGAAGCCCTGCTCTAATACATTATTTAAAATGGGCTTCTCTCCAATTAAACTGGAATAATTACACTCTTTAACGACAGTTTGCCTTTTAATGACTAATTGCAGTTTGTCAGTGTTCTTTAAGCACTAACAATATCCTCTGTGTTCAGAAAAGCATATCGTCTGTCACAGTAAAATTATCACTATCATTAAAAGTGTCATTTCCCACCTCTACTGTATGACCACTGTAATGCTAAAGACATAATTCAGTATAACTTAACAAGAAACAAATATTTTTGTTCACCGCCAGTGTTCTTTATAGTAAAATGGCTGCTCTTTGCTTTTCAGATCAATGTACGGGTCACTACGATGGATGCTGAGCTGGAGTTTGCCATCCAGCCCAATACGACAGGCAAACAACTCTTTGACCAGGTAGGTGCATGGACTAGTAAAACTGAATGCCACACTTTAGATACTCACTGTCTATTTAATGTGACAGCAAAATAGTTTTAAATTAAAATAATTTAATGCAAGTTAATGCCGTTTTCTCTTTTTTCAGTTGAATTACTGATTGTAAATGGACAGTTGATAAGTTGGTTTTGTTTAATGTTGCATAGGAATTAATGACTCTTCTTCTCACGAGCTTGGTTACTAAAATGCTAGATAGACACACTCACATTGGGCTAATTTAGAGTGCCTAATTAACCATGTCTTTGGAATGTGGGAGGAAACTGGAGTACCTGGGAACTGCAGAGTGGCACAAGTGGTTAGTGCCGTTGTGTCTCAGCACCAGAGATCACAGCTCGGTTCTTACCTTGGACTCATTTGCATGTCCTCCCTGTGCCCGTGTGGGTTTACTCTGGTTTTCTATCATTTAAAATTAATTTAATCCTAATATGCATACCTGGGGTAATTCTGTACCCCAAGTCCCAGTTTTATTAAATTATATTATTGAAGTAAATGTTATCAACCAATCCTATTAGGAGTTCGTTCCTTGGTCATTACCGGTCCTTTTTTATGCATGGCCTTCATCAATCAATAGCCACTTATTCAGTTATTGATTTCAGTTGCGAAATTTACAGTTTTGGACCTGGGGTAAATCTGTACCCCAGGGTTTACATCATTGCCAAAAGGTCTCTTTTTGATGCAGCACTGCTACCTAGTGGTATCTTTTTTCAGTATGTTCATCCAGAATGAGGTTGCTAATTCCAATTCAGTTGTTTAAATGCATGCAGTGTTCATTTGGTGGTTGAAATAAAGTTCATATTATGGTTATATCTACGCTTTCTTTGATTAAATCCATGGGGTACAGAATTACCCCAGGTCATTAACAACGTAAGCAAAAAAGTGCACACACGAGGGTTAAGGAGAATCTTATCATGCTGGAATAACATCATCAGGACAGGTCATTGATTAGCTGTTAAATAATTATGCAAGTGATTTGAACCTAGTAGTTTCCATGAGATATGTCACTACTAATTTAAGCATTCCATTCCATCATTCCAACAGTTAGTAGTAAATTTTGTGGGTTAAATATGTTGTCTTGTCTGTCTACAGTATCTCAGTACATTGGTACCTTGAGATACAAGATTAATTCATTCTGTAAATGCGTTCATAAGGCAATCAACTTGTATATTACACAAATTTCTCCCCTTTAAAATAACTGAAATAGATTTAATCTGTTGCAGCCCTGTGAAACATACCTAAACCATCTTAAATTATGAAATACATGTTTTTAATTAAGAAACACAGACGTATACTTTACCAATGCCAATAAAAGAAAAAAGTGTTATTTAGTACTTTATTCTTTCTTTGGAGACAAATGAGTGCAGCTAACGGAGGTGAATGGAGGAGGAGGGAGAGATGTAGGCACCGTAAACTAAAACTGTACTTTCTTTACTTAAAATTAAATCACAAAAACTTTTTATGGCATCCTTTTATTTAAGGATGGTATAAATTGTAGATGTATTGCAGTCGTTCCAGTTCAATCACTCGTACACCACGCTCATGTTTTTCATTTATTTCTTGCTTTACTTCTATCGACATCATTCTCTTCTTCTCACCACTGGCTGGTGTTGTGCTGCAGATTTTGGACTCGTGCACCAACTAGCGGCAACTTTCTGAGTCACCCATATCTCGGAATTTCACTCTGATCACAACCAAAAATTCAGACCGAGTCGCAGCTCATATCTTAAATTTGTATGTTGGTCTGCTTGTATCTTAAGGTACCACTGTATAATGCTTAGTATGTCATATTTTCTCTTATTATTGGCCTATATTACCTTAATTAGAAAAGTAACAGGCATGGGTATGTCTTTTTGTCATTGCAAGTTGTATCCAAATGCTTCTGTGGTCCTGTGGCAGCCAAGTTGTGTGCGAGAAGCAAGGTGACTAAAGCTGAGATAAATTATGATAATTATCTGTGTAGGTGAACTATTTATGTAGGTGATTTTTAAGGAGATTGAATGCTTTGGCACAGCATCTGTTAAAGGCCTTGTGCAAATAAAGTGTAATTGAAAATTGCACAACCCTGAGACTAATGCACAGACTTGCAAAATACAACTGCGCAACAATGCAGGTATCAAAGATGCTCATGTTGCAGAGACTGTAGCAACTGCGAAGCCCTTTGTAGCTAACTTTAGAGTTCCAATTACACGTGTGTATCTAAGCAGAAGCAGTATTATGTCATACCGTACTCGCTGAGTCAAACTTTTTCCACTTGGGGGGAAACTCCAGATTTTCTGCATCTATTTCTGGTAGCGCAATAGTGGTATGTTCAAGAAGTACTTTCAGTTTTCAACAAGAAAACCAAACACATTGAACTACAGTGCAGTAGAATTTAGCTAAAACATTGTAGCTGTTCTAAAGCCAGTGATTACAAATTATAGCCAGATGACTGAGCAGAGGGTAACACGGTGGTTAGCACTGAAGCCTCACAGCTCTGAGAGTCTCAGTTCAATCCTGATCATGGGCTTCGCCTGTATGGAGTTTGTCTTCCCCGTGTCCTTGGGGGTTTTCCCTGGGTACTCCTCTCGCATTCCAAAGACATGCGCATTACGTTGATTTTTATAGTTTATTTGATTAATTAAATACATGCCATCCCATTATGCTACAGGTCCCACAATATACATTGTGACTATTTTATATCTCACCAGCAGATTATTTTTCCTCTCTCGCTATGTTGTAAGACTGTGATCTTGTTTTTGATTTTGTTCTCCTGTCATGGTGGCAATCGCTAGGCATCTCATGATTCGATTTAGTCGTGATTCAGATGGCTGCAGTTTGATTATTACCATATTTTCAGGACTATAAAGCGCCGTATATATGGATCTTAATTCCATATATAAGGCGCTTCAGATTATAAGGCGCATTCAGCAAAACAAAACAGTCAAATAAGTCAAAGTTTATTCAACTCATTCACATGAACTCTAAACATTGTTCAGTTGAAAAAACCAAACAATACACTCACTTTTTCAGTTAATTCCTCCTCCATAAATCCATTAAATCCATCATCCTCAGTGTCTGAGGTAAACAGCTGAGCAATTTCAGCAGCAAGCATGTCCAAATCTGGATCTGCATGTTTCAGCATGTCTGGAGATCTCTCTTATGAGTCCTTTGTGAAAGTTTGAATAGAGTCGAGTAGAGATGGTAAGGAGACTCTTCTACTCTCTGTTCGATAACGTCTAACTGTGGCCATCATGTTTTGTTCTCTCTGAAACTCTGTTTGGTCTTAATTTCAATCTGTAGAGTAAAAACCTGCAGCAAACCACTTCACTTCCACACCATTGATTAATTATTGTTGAAACTTCTCACAGCTGCTCTATTTCCATGTTCTATTATGTACCTTATAGCCTTGAGTTTGAAATCCACTTCATAAGCATGTCACTTAATGGATGCCATTTTGAGTTCATAACAAACACCCTGACTGTGGTTACCGTAAAATCCTAAAATCCATCAAGCACGTTCATTGCATTCATTGCATACCAAAGCCATTCTAAAACATTTTGACAGATTTTTGAGTACCGTATACCACATAAAATCGGTCAGTAAGCACAACCAGAATCCATACATAAGGCGCACTGTAGATTTTTGATCAAATTAAAGGATTTTAAATACGCCTTAGTGCGGAAAATAAAGTAATTGATTCATTATTGATGCATCTTTTTATACAGTCTTTCTATACAAGATCTATGTTAAACAACCTCGGAATGTGGTGATTATTTTTGCGACTGGAAGTACAATATAAACAATTATTGATTTCTGGGAAACAAGCACTATGATTTAAGTTATAAAGTGGAAGCCAGAATTCTGTGGATGGAACAAATCTAAAATTTAATGGTTTTGAATTGTAGAGCAAAGAAGCCAAGATATTTTCCTTTCACTTGCCAGGTTTTGTTACATTCTGAATAGACTTCCCTTTTTTCCTTGACAGAAGATTAGGCTGCTTTGTCACTGGGTGATGTATTTTTGTGTGTGGTTGTTTTTATTTTATTTTTTTGGGTATGTTTTTTTAGGCAACTCTAATAGCCTAACCAGTTGGAGCCATAACCACAGTACACTATTTCTAGGTCACGTCTGCTTTGTTGCACTTGGTTTGCGACGAACAAATGAAATTCAATGCCGGGTTAGCTTAAGTTGCACTATGCTTCATTTCATTTTGCAGTACTGCTGCAATTGAACATTACAGCTCTTGGGTGGTCATGAAAGACCCCCACTGGGGTGCTAGCCCATACTGACATGTACGCTTTCTGCAATATTAATGCAAGTGACTGAAATATTCATTTGGCATTATGGAATGGTTCTCCTTTATACTTTTATTAAATGGTTAACTTTTCTTAGATGAAGTCTTTGTTAGCTTACTTTGTTTCAGGTGCAGTTTGCTTTTTTTGAAAATGGACATTTTTTGAATGGTGGACTAAGGTTGGTTTGAAGCCAAACTTTTCCTCAAAATCCCTGTTCTTTACTTCTCTCATTTAGAAACGCCACAGATTTTTGCCCCTCATCTTGAAGTCATCATTAGAAGCAATGATGGCTTCTGTCTTCTTTCTTTTCTTTTTTGATTTGGACAAGTGGAAAACAAAATCAACCAGTTTGTTTGTATTTAGGATGTCAATGTCTGATGAGAGACTCTATGAAAGTAGCTTTCCAGAAGCTGACTTTTTCCATCTGTGTCTTAAAGTAAGCTGAAGAGGCCAGTGGTACTGCTCACATTTAGACAGTTTAACATGTTTATGAATAAATGTGCATGTCTGTGGCAAAATATTAGCATTTGCACTAAGAGCAAAACCGAATTGTCGATACCTGGATGTATTTGAGTCAGTTACTTAGCATTTACCTCCAAAAAGTTACACTTTAGACTTTTATCAAAATTGAAGAGTTTGGTTAATTTCTGCATGGAATAACCTATTTAACATTCATGTAGACAGTTTTAGAAACTTTACTAAAGTTCCTCATACACTGCTCTTTCTAACAGTATTTCCAAAACTTTATCATGTCGGTGTGTTCAGAGCTGTTATCTTTTTTCCAGTCACTTTTCACATACCATCTTTTGCCAGATCTACGAACATGTAACAGTTGACTTGCTTTTAAAAATTAATTACTTACTCCACTGAGCCTTATTTAGGACTAAAATTAAGAAAAGATAATCAGGTGCACTTCCTGTATTTGGGTGTCCTGACACCCTTGCATTGGGATAGTTACAGGAAAGTAATGTAACACTGACACTGGGAAGCAAATGGGTCAGATCTATTTTAAGATGGCCTGCAATCAAAACTGACCTTTTCATCTTGGCTCATGCCACTTTTCAGATGTGCATGATTAATTGGTTTTCAACATTTTTAAATTTTCCATAAAGTTCAAATGTATTTTCACCTCTTCTAAATATTTGTCATATATTATCATAGATATTTAAAAAAAAAAACTATATCATTACAATACTGCTAATTGCCTAAAATCATTACCAAAATGGTATTGAGAAATGCTTTAAGGTAGCACAGTTGAACCTTGGATTTCGAGTTTAATTGGTTCTGGAATGTTGTTTGAACTTTGTTTAAAGTCAGAATCTTCCTTATAAGAAGTAATTGTTTGTTGATGATTGATTCTTATGCCTATATTTGTATGTGTTAATACTTAAAGGCATTAAAATCAAATGAATGCATGCATAAATTAATAAATAGAAATCAAGATTTGAAAAAGTGAAAATCATTAATGTGAAACTTTATAGCTATTGAAATGAAGGCAGTTTTGGGACGACTTATCAACGAAACAGGATGCTGACACTGAGGGACTGTCTAAAATCATACCTATAGGTTGATATATCCATAACACATACTTATGATCGCACCCCACTTCTTATTCTTCTTTTTGGTTTTACTGTGGCATACCGTATCAGAATTATTTGGCACATCAATATGTTACTTTTCTTTAGTCCATTCTAAATGTCTTATAGTAGCAGGTCAAATTTTTATGATAGTTATAGGTGTGATGGGACACATTTTAAAGCCTGTCGTCATCTTCCTGTGCTAGATACATGTCAGTTAATATTTAGTGCTATTTAAGTAAAAACCATCACTCAAATTGAGCCATGTATCCATTAAAATAATTTGATCCACTTTTTGATTTCCTACTAATACATTTCAAACTCACTGTTCACAATAGTGCAAAAAATCTGTATTAATGAAGCACCCATCTGCCAGGACTAGTGTGTCATGTAATACAAATTGGAATCTATAAAATGTAAAGGATATCCAACCTTTAGTAATAATCCTGCATGGTTACAGCATAAAATTCTTTATTGGATCGTATTATGACCTATTAAAAAACCCAAAATCCTCTTGAATCCCTTTTAGTCCATCATTTCAGTCCTCTGATCACTTAGTATCAGATTGATTCATCTTTACTTTCAATATTACTTGATGTTTTTCTCGCTCATACAGCTTACATGTTTTTATGAACACAATGATACTGCTTTCAGTTTTTGTTTTCAAAACTGGATAGATTTACAGTGCAAAAACTCTCCAGTAACAAGAATAGTAAGGGTTTGTATATGAAAAGGTGGGTGGGAGAGAGAGAAGTTCTCTGTGCACAAACGTTCTTGTGGTTTAGCTTGCTTCAGCAGTGGCTTCATCTTCACACTTCCTCTTTGTTCATAGTTTTATTTCAATATTGGGCGTGTTCTGAACGCAAGGTTTTGTAGACTATCAGCTCAACCAAGTGGTCATACAGCTGTAACAAGTTTCACAAATTGATGAAAGTTTGGTTTTTTGTGAAGCAGTGAGACTTTATTACATACAGAGTTTAATATAAATTATAGAGTATTTGTTCATTCATCAGTATGTTGTGTATCTAGTGAAAGGCTAATTTGTTTCCTGGCTCTCTCATATATTGGCAATAAATTATCTTGTTTCATTTGTGGTTAAGTACTTTAATATAGATTTTCAGTTTTTCTTAGGGTGTGTCATGCAGTTTGATTTCATACCAGATCACATCATTACAGATGAAATACTTCCTCTTTAACACAGCAGTGGTGACTTAATTTGTCTAAATCTGCCATTACGTGATTCTGTATGCATCAGACCCCATGGTTTAAACCTAAAGGCATGCATTGCTCTTTGAATATGCTTGTTCTGCTGGGTAGTTACTTGCAGTCAAAACATTGGCTTGGCGTTCCAACATGTTTTAACAATAACACTCTGGTAATGCAGTAGATGCCTCCTACTGCTATGCTGTCCAAGATGTATGAAGCAACCAGGTGTAGTTAGTAAGGTTTGAAACCTACCCTTGATTCAGATCTGTATTGCCCATCTTTTTTATTCTTTTTTCCGTGGAACTAAAAACCCTGTTCTTCCATCTAGGTGGTGAAAACTGTGGGTCTGCGTGAAGTTTGGTTTTTCGGACTGCAGTACATGGACAGCAAGGGTTATACTACGTGGCTTAAGCTAAACAAGAAGGTAGGTTTTTTTGTTTTCCTTCTTTCCAAAGCCTCTGCCAGCACCGTAACTCCAGCTGCCATTAGCCTGCGGTTAGCTTGATCCTCAGATGTGCAGTTTAACTGGCTTCCTGCACTGTGGTGCCAAGCAGTAAAGGGAGCCTCCGAGCAGAACACTTCTGATGGAAATGCGTGTGAGAACTTCACTTTCCTTAACTAAAGTTTGGCTCAGGCGTCCTGCGTTATTGCTTTTGAGCAAGATGTGTGAGAGAAAGTAAACGAAAAGTGAATGTTTAATGAAGGTGATTGAAATCCCAGTCAGCATTAAAGTGTGCATCTGCCATAATGATCTAAAGCAGGATTTGAGGTGGAACAGTTCTGGGCATTAAATTGGTTACAGTGCAACATTAAAGGCAGAGGAATGAGCATGAAATTACATGATTTAAAAAAAACAAAAACAAAAAAAAAACGTAACGTGTAATTTTGATCCACTGATTTGCCTTTCCTATTCACATTAAAATCATATTAACGAAAGGAAATAATTTTATAAATGACCAAAAACATACATTTATATGGTTTATTTAATAGATTATTGCAAAAATGATAATTTTAAGGCACAGTAAATTTTTTTGGCCTCTAACATTAGTGTTCCCTCGTTACTTCACGGTTCATTTATTGCGGACTCGCTGTTTCGCAGATTTTCAAAAAATATTAATGTAAAATATTTATCGTGGTGTTTTTGCTGTTTCACGGGGTTTTACGGTACTCCGTTTAAAGTATTTTTGCACATGCGTAGTACGTATTATACAGTGTAAATAATCACCTAACATGTTTATTCATTTGGGTTAATTACCTAATTGATATTTGTTATCTATATTTAATATTGACATAAGTACTTTCTTATTGTGGCTAACTTCACTTACACGAGAGACTTCAAAATAAGACTCCGCCTTTACCTAAATGTATGGACTTCATGCCAATCTATACATTTAGTTAAAGGTGGAGTCTTTTATTTTGAAAGGGTCGTTCGGCAGTGGCCATCTTTGTTGGCAAGCTT
>JAVSBU010226415.1:0-11925 GCA_033118015.1 Loricariichthys derbyi
GGAAAGCAATTTGCAGCAATAAAAAGTTTACAGCACCTAGGATTCCCAAGAAGTCTCCCATCGAGGTACTGACCAGGCTCGACCTTGCTTAGCGCCTGAGATCTGACGAGATCAGAGTAGATGTGATGCACTCAAGGTAGTATGGTCGTAAGCAACAAACACTGAACAGTTGGGCCTCTTTATACATTACAGTGCTGCCATAAAAATTTTTGATTACCCAATTTTTTTATGTATTTATTTATGTTTTGTTATTTCTTTTTCAAATATGAAGATAATAATATTCATCAGCTTGAACCATGAATGAAGGAAAGCAATTTGCAGCATCAAAATGCTTGCAGCACCTGGGATTCCCAGGCAGTCTCCCATCCAGGTACTGACCAGGCCCGACCTTGAGTAGCTTTTCAGATTTGACGAGAGCAGCCGCACTCAAGGTAGTATTGCCTTAAGCAACAGACGCTGAACAGTTGCTCCTCTTTATAGATTACAGTGCTGGCATAAAAACTTTTGATTCCCCAATTTTTTTATTTTTTTGTTTTTGTTATTTCTTTTTCAAATATAAAGATAATTATATTGATCATATTGAATCATGAATTCAGGAAAGCAATTTGCAGCATGAAAAAACTTACAGCGCCCATGATTCCCAAGCAGTCTCCCATCAAGTTACTGACTAGGCCTGACGCTGCTTAACTTCTCAGAGCTGATGAGAGCAGGCGCACTTAAGGTAGTATGGCCGTAAGCAACATACGTTGAACATTTGGGCCTCTTTATAGATTACAGTGCTGCCATAAAAAGTTTTGATTCCCCAGTTTTTTTAATTTTTTCATTTATTTGTTTGTTGTTATTTCTTTTTCAAATATAAAGGGAATTATATTCATCAGCTTGAACCATGATCTCAGGAAAGCAATTTGCAGTATGAAAAACCTTACAGCACTTGGGATTCCCAGGCAGTCTCCCATCCAGGTACTAACCAGGCCTGACCTTGCTTAGTTTCAGAGATCTGACGATAGAAGGCGCACTCAAGGTAGTATGGCTATAAGCAACAGACACTGACCAGTTGGGCCTCTTTATAGATAACAATGCTGGTATACAAGTTTTTGATTACCCATTTTTTTTTATTTCTTTATTTATTTGTTTTTGTTACTTCTTTTTCAAATATAAAGGGAATTATATTCATCAGCTTGATCCATGAACTCAGGAAAGCAATTTGGAGCATCAAAAAGCTTACAGTACCTGGGATTCCCAGGTAGTCTCCCATTTAGGTACTGACCAGGCCCGATCTTGCTTAGCTTCTGAGATCCGAGGAGATTAGGCGCACTCAAGGTAGTATGGCCGTAAGCAAAATGTACTCAACAGTTGGGCCTCTTTATAGATTACAGTGCTGGCATAAAATTTCTTGATTGCCCATTTTTTAAATTTTTTTCTTTATTTGTTTTTTGTTTATTCTTTTCCAAATATAAAGATAAATATATTCATTAGCTTGAATCATGAACTCAGGTAAGCAATTTACAGCATGAAGGGTTTATTCTTTATCTGACTCCTGCATCCCGACTTGTAGGTTTATTACTCTTAGGCTAATTACCGTGTGCCAAATTGAATCAGCGCGGAGAAGCAGAAACCAGACCAAGGAGAGTTAGAAAGTTTATTGGTGTGGTCTCGTGCTCAAATGTGTGCGTTCACAGCGGAGAATATATACGTTTCAAGAGAGTGGCAAGAGGGAGGGGGCTTGCTTGGAGTGTGGAGAGAGACAAAGAGGGAAAATGCCATTGAATGTATGGAAAAAAACTAGCCAGGCCAACGACTCTATATATGGTCATGGCCGAAGGTATGTAAAGGCTAGTCGGTAAAAACACAGCTATAAATCAGGCTGGTGCTAGAAGGGGCCCATTTAGTCAGCACACAGAGAAGCATAGGAATTCTTAAAAACAGGGTGTTGGTCAGAAAAAGAACAGAGTCCAGTGTTGTTTTCTTATACCAAATAACACTTACATATTAACATTCAAGCTACAAATATACGAATATCCTTTCATAGCATGAAAAAGGTTACAGCATCTGGGATTCCCAGGCAGTTTCCCATGCAGGTACTGACCAGGCCCGACCTTGCTTAGCTTCTGAGATCTGACGAGAACATGCGCACACAAGGTAGTATGGCCAAAAGCAATAGATGCTGAACAGTTGGGCCTCTTTATAGATTACAGTGCTGGCATAAAAATTTTTGATTACCTAATTTTATTTATTTATTTGTTTTTTGTTCTTTCTTTTTCAAATATAAACATAATTATATTCATCAGCTTGAATCATAAACTCAGGAAAGCAATTTGCAGCAATAAAAACTTTACAGCACCTGGGATTCCTAGGCAGTCTCCCATCAAGGTACTGACCAGGCCCGAACTTGCTTAGCTTTGGAGATCTGACGAGATCAGGCGCACTTAAGGTATTATGGCTGCAAGCAACAAACGCTGAACAGTTGGGCCTCTTTATAGATTACAGTGCTTGCATAAAAAATTTTGATTCCCCAATTTTTTTAATTTATTTATTTATTTGTTTTTTTTGTCATTTCTTTTTCAAATTTAAAGATAATTATATTCACCAGCTTGAACCATGAACTCAGGAAAGCAATTTGCAGCAATAAAAAGGTTACAGCACCCGGGATTCCCAGGCAGTCTCCCATCCAGGTATTGACCAGGCCCGACCTTGCTTAGCTTCTGAAATCTGCCGAAATCAGGCACACTCAAGTTAGTATGGCCGTAAGTAACATCTGCTGAACAGTTGGGCCTCTTTATAGATTACAGTGCTGGCATACAAGTTTTTGATTCCCCCATTTTTTTTATTTATTTATTTATTTACTTTTTGTTACTTCTTTTTTAAATATAAAGGGAATTATATTCATCAGCTTGAACCATGAACGCAGGAAAGCAATTTGCAGCATGAAAAAAGCTTACAGCACCTGGGATTCCAATGCAGTCTCCCATCCAGGTACTGACCAGGCCCGCCCTTGGTCAACTTCTGAGATCTGATGTGAGCAGGCTCAATCAAGGTAGTATGGCCGTAAGCAACAAACACTGAACAGTTGAACCTCTTTTTAGATTACATTGCTAGCATAAATATTTTTGATTCCCCAATTTTTTTTTTAATTTATTATTAATTTTTTTTGTTATTTCTTTTTCAAATGTAAAGATAAGTATATTCATTAGCTTGAACCATGAACTCAGGAAAGCAATTTGCAGCAATAAAAGAGTTACAGCACCTGGGATTCTCAAGCAGTTTCCCATCCAGGTACTGACCAGGCCCGACCTTGCTTAGCTTCTGAGATCTGACGAGTTCAGGCGCACTCAAGGTAGTATGGCCGTAATCAACAAATACTTACCAGGCATGACCTTGCTTAGCTATTGAAATCTGACGCACTCAAGGTAGTATGGCCATAAGCAACAGATGCTTAATAGTTGGGCCTCTTTATAGATTACAGTGCTGGCATAAAAATTTTTGATTCCCTAATTTTTTAATTTATTTGTTTGTTGTTATTTCTTTTTCAAATATAAAGGGAATTATATTCATCAGCTTGAACCATGAACTCAGGAAAGCAAGTTGCAGCAATAAAAAGGGTACAAAACCTGGGATTCCAAAGCAGTCTCCCATCCAGGTACTGACCAGGTTATACCTTGCTTAGCTTCTGAGATCTGACACACACAAGGTAGTATGGCCATAAGCAACAGATGCTCAACAATTGGGCCTCTTTATAGATTACAGTGCTGGCAAAAAAATTTTTGATTCCATAATTTTTTTTATTTATTTATTTATTTTTTTTTAATTATTTCTTTTTCAAATTTAAAGATAATTATATTCATCATCTTGAACCATGAACTCAGGAAAGGAATTTGCAGCATGAAACAGCTTACAACACCTGGGATTCCCATGCAGTCTCCCATCAAGGTATTGACCAGGCCCGACCTTGCTTAGCTTCTGACGCACTCAAGGTAGTATGGCCTTAAGCAACAGATTTTGAGTAGTTGGGCCTCTTTATAGATTACAATGCTGGCATAAAAATTTTGATTCCATATTATTTTTTTTTTTTGTTCTTTCTTTTTCAAATATAAACATTATTATATTCATCAGCTTGAATCATGAACTCAGGAAAACAATTTGCAGCATGAAAAAGCTTACAGCACCTGGGAATCCCAGGTAGTCTCCCATCCAGGTACTGACCAGGCCAGACCTTGCTTAGCTTCTGAGATTTGACGCACTCAAGGTAGTACGGCCATAAGCAACAGACACTGAACAGTTGGGCCTCTTTATAGATTACAGTGCTGGCATAAAAATTTTTATTTCCCAACTTTTTTCAATTAATTTATTTATTTGTTTTTTGTTATTTCTTTTTCAAATTTAAAGGGAATTATACTCCTCAGCTTGAACCCTGAACTCAGGAAAGCAATTTGCAGCATGAAAAAGCTTACAGCACCTGTGATTCCTAGTCAGTCTCCAATCGCAGTACTGACCAGGCCCGCCCTTGCATAGCTTCTGAGATCTGACGAGAACATGCGCACACAAGGTAGTATGGCCGTAAGCAACAGACGCTGAACAGTTGGGCCTCTTTATAGATTAGAGTGCTGGCATAAAAAATTTTTATTCCTCAATTTTTTATTTGTTTATTTATTTATTTGTTTGTTGTTATTTCTTTTTCAAAAATAAAGATAATAATATTCATCAGCTTGAGCCATGAATGCAGGAAAGCAATTTGCAGCATCAAAGAGCTTACAGCACCTGGGATTCCCAGGAAGTCTCCCATCCAGGTACTGACCAGGCCTGACCTTGCTTAGCTTCTGAGATCTGACACACTCGAGGTAGTATAGCCATAAGCAACAAATGCTGAACAGTTGGGCCTCTTTATAGATTACAGTGGTGGCATAAACATTTTTGATTACCCAATTTTTTTATTTATGTGTTTTTTGTTGTGTCTTTTTCAAATTTAATGGGAATTATGTTCATCAGCAGGAACCATGAACTAAGGAAAGCAATTTGCAGCAATGAAACACTTACAGCACCTGGGATTCCCAAGCAGTCTCCCATCCTGGTACTGACCAGGCCCGCCCTTGCATAGCTTCTGAGATCTGACGAGAACCTGCGCACACAAGGTAGTATGGCCGTAAGCAAACAGGCGCTGAGCAGTTGGGCCTCTTTATAGATTACAGTGTTGGCATAAAAAATTTTGATTACCAATTTTTAAATTTTTTTATTTATTTGATTTTTGTTATTTCTTTTTCAAATATGAAGAGAAATAAATTCATCAGCTTGAATCATGAACTCAGGAAACCAATTTGCAGCAATAAAAAGTTTACAGCACCTGGGATTCCAAAGCAGTCTCTCATCCAGGTATTGACCAGGCCCGACTTTGCTGAGCTTCTGAAATCTGATGAGATCAGGCGCACTCAAGGTAGTATGGCCATAAGCAACACACACTGAACAGTTGAACCTCTTTATAGATTACAGTGCTGGCATAAAAATGTCTGATTCCCCAATTTTTTAATTTTTTATTTATTTGTTTTTTGTTATTTCTTTTTCAAATATAAAGATAATTATATTCATCAGATTGAATCATGAACTCAGGAAAGAAATTTGCAGCAATAAAAAGTTTACAGCACCTGGGATTCCCAGGCAGACTCCCATCGAGGTACTGACCAGGCCTGACCTTGCTTAGCTTCTGAAATCTGACGAGATCTGACACACTCAAGGTAGTATAGCCATAAGCAACAAATGCTGAACAGTTGGGCCTCTTTATAGATTACAGCGCTTGCATAAACATTTTTGATTACCCAATTTTTTAATTTTTTTATTTATCTGTTTTTTGTTGTTTCTTTTTCAAATTTAATGGATTATGTTAATAAATAAAATTATGTTCATCAGCTGGAACCATGAACTCAGGAAAGCAATTTGCAGCATGAAAAAACTTACAGCAGCTGGGATTCACAAGCAGTCTCCCATCCAGGTGCTGACAAGGCCTGACCTTGCTTAGCTTTTGAAATTTGACGAGTGTTGACGGACTCAAGGTAGTATGCCCATATGCAACGGACACGAACATTTGGGCCTCTTTATAGATTACAATGCTGGCATAAAAATTTTTGATTCCCTATTTTTTTTTTTTAATTTTATTTGTTTTTTGTTATTTCTTTTTCAAATGTAAAGATAATTATATTCATCAGTTTGAATCATTAACTCAGCAAAGCAATTTGCAGCATGAAAAAGGTTGCAGCACGTGGGATTCCCAGGCAGTCTCCCATCAAGGTACTTACCAGGCATGACTTTGCTTAGCTTTTGAGATCTGACGCACTCAAGGTAGTATGGCCATAAGCAACAGACGCTCAACAGTTGGGCCTCCTCATAGATTACAGTGCTGGCATAAAAATTTTTGATTCCATAATTTTTTTTTATTTTTTTATTATTTCTTTTTCAATTTTAAAGATAATTATATTCATCATCTTGAACCATGAACTCAGGAAAGGAATTTGCAGCATGAACCAGCTTACAACACCTGGGATTCCCATGCAGTCTCCCATCCAGGTACTGACCAGGCCCGACCTTGCTTAGCTTCTGAGATCTGATGCACTCAAGGTAGTATGGCCTTAAGCAACAGATTTTGAATAGTTGGGCCTCTTTATAGATTACAATGCTGGCATAAAAATTTTTGATTCCATTTTTTTTTTTTTTTGTTCTTTCTTTTTCAAATATACACATTATTATATTCATCAGCTTGAATCATGAACGCAGGAAAGCAATTTGTAGCATGAGAATTCTTACAGCACCTGGGATTCCCAGGCAGTCTCCCATCCAGGTACTGACCCGGCCCGACCTTACTTAGATTCTGAGATCTTACGAGTGCTGACACACTCAAGGTAGTATAGCCGTAAGCAATAGGTGCCGAACAGTTGGGCCTCTTTATAAATTACAGTGCTGGCATAAAAATGTTTTATTGACCAATTTTTTTATTTATTTTTTTATTTGTTTTTTGTTATTTCTTTTTCAAATATATAGATAATTATATTCATTAGCTTGAACCATAAACTCAGGAAAGCAATTTACAGCAATAAAAAGAATACAGTACAAGGGATTCCCAGGGAGTCTTCCATCCAGGTACTGACCAGGCCCGACCTTGCTTAGTTCCGGAGATCTGACGAGATCAGGCGCAGTCAAGGTAGTATGGCCGTAAACAACCAACGATGAATAGTAGGCCATCTTTATAGATTACAGTGCTGGCATAAAACTGTCTGATTCGCCAATTTTTAATTTTTTTGGTTTTTGTTATTTCTTTTTCAAATATTAAGATAATTATTTTCATCAGCTTGAACCATGAACTCAGGAAAAGGAATTTGCAGCATGAATAAGCTTACAGCACCTGGGATTCCCAGGCAGTCTCCCATCCAGGTACTGACCAGGCACAACCTTGCTTAGCTTCTGAGGTCAGACGCACTCAAGGTAGTATGGCCTTAAGCAACAGATGTTGAACAGTTGGGCCTCTTTATAGATTACAATGCTGGCATAAAAAGTTTTGATTTCGCAATTTATTTATTTATTTTTTTATTTGTTTTTTGTTATTTCTTTTTCAAATATAAAGAGAATTAAATTCATCAGCTGGAACCATGAACTCAGGAAAGCAATTTGCAGCATAATAAGCTTACAACACAAGGGATTCCCAGGCAGTCTCCCATCCAGGTACTGAACAGGCCTGACCTTGCTTAGCTTCTGAGATCTAACGAGATTAGGCGCACTTTTTTTTTTTTTTTTTTTTTTTTTTTTTTTTTTTTTTTTTTTTTTTTTAATGAAAGTGCAAGAAAATTTAAACATACAATCACTTTTGTCAAAATTATCTGTGCTAACATCAGTATTTGGCTGAGGCAAAAATGGAATGAAAGCATGCTGTTAATCCAAAAATTAAATACAGTAGCATATCGTCAAATTAGTTGTGTCCCCATTGTCACTTAGTCGAAAAGAGGTGATAAAAGCATGGTGCATAAAATAAACATACAATATCATAGCTGTGTTGACATCATTTGGCCCAGAGAAAAGGTAAGGAAGAACACGCACCCGGTACCAAAAACCATCATCCAACAGAAAACTATGAATTGACACAGACACACCCGGCGCCCACAGACCGGCAACAGCGCAGAAGGCACAAACCAAAAACCAGCTCCACCAGACATCATCACCAGAGCACCACAAGTCCTCAACACACGCACCGGCGCCCAAAAGGACGCAGAGCACGACGCAAACATCACCATTTATCAGAAATCCCTGAATCGACTTGTGCACAACAGTACTCACGGCTTGACACTAAACCAGCATAACATTATTCAGCAAAACCATGAATTTAAGTGGCTGCACTAGTGCACGCAGTCCACCATCCTAATGCAAAGAACAACAAAACCAGCTCTACCACAGCATCACTCAACAGAGAACCATTATAGGTCACATACACTCTGGCGTTTGCAGTCTTATGCATTATAATTTACATGCTATGGATGGGAGTTCGAAAAGGGTTAAGGATCCTTATTTGGTAGGGTAACGGGCGAAATAATCACACGCACTATGCAATCATCCATATAGATGTTATTTCAGAGACAAGTGTGTAGGCCAGTTCTTGATGTTATAAGCCAAAAGGGAATTTCTTCTATGTTCTCAGCACTCCGGTAGCAAAATGGTAAAGGATTTCCAATTGAAGCTAATGTATGGGTTGCATTGTCCAATTAAGTCGTTAAAAATGTCCATTCTTGATTCACCGCTGAAGTAATCAAAAAGCTCTTTGACGATCCTTTCTAATTTGTTTTGGAAGATTTTACATACAGGTACGGTTACTCCTCTTTGCCTTGTTATTATTCTTCTGGTGTATATTGCTAATCTTGCTGAAGCCAATATTAAATTTAGAACAAAAGTGTTGCTGGATCTACCGACAAATCCAAATAAAAGCATGGTTTCCCAAGCAGGTGGCTCCTCTACCTCATCCTTCAGGAAGTGTTGAATTATTGTTCTTATTTTGGCGTTAAGGCACTGGAGACCTTCACAGTTAAAGAACATGTGCTTGAAACCTTCGTCCTCCTTAAAACATATTTTGCATTTTGGGTTCTCCTCTTTCCCTATTCTATACAGCCTTAAATCATTAAAAATCGTGTTATGCTTTAGTCGATAGTCAAAATTTTCTAACTGAAGATTTTTGTATTTTTGGTGTGTGTTTCCCCAGATTTTCTCTAAGTTAATATTGGGAAACAGCCTTCTCCAATAATGGTGGGCCCTGGGTTCTTCCCACTCCTTGTTTAGGATAAGCCTGTAGAAGTGTTTAATTTTCCCTTCTGTAATCGGCAGTGGTTTTGTCTTAGTTTTAAACTTTATTTCTAGGTTTGATGTGATAGAGTCCACTTTTTTCCCCTCAGTGTTTTGGATCCACTCTGGTGGTATTGCATCCTTAATTCTTTGGTATTGCTCAGTGATTTCTTTTTTATTTATTCTGGGTTGGTTTACCTCTATCGTGTCAATAATTGCTTGTGTGGGCAGAAAACCCGGTATTACCTCATACAATATGTCTTTAATCTGGCGTATCCCGGCCTGGAACCAATTTCTATAATATAGGTTTTTACCTTCCTGCGGCATTGTTTGGTTTAAAAAGAGCGGTTGGTTTAAGAATTCGTCCCTTCCTTTTGTTATAAAAATTGTAAAATTTATAAATTCGCTCCATGCTCGAAAAACTTCTTTATAAAATTCCGGTATGCCATGAAGCATTTCCTCTCTTATTTTCATACAAAGGATGTTTTCGTCCATATCTCCGCATTTATTCAGGATTATTTTGAAGTATTCCTTCCACGCTTGTTTCGGTTTCTGAAAGAATTGGCTGATTACTTTTATCCTGCTGGCCTTTAACCTTGTGGTTACAGTATGTCCAGCAAACCTAAGCCTCCGTTCTTTTTTGTTCCTATTATTGTGCTGTATGCAATTTTTGGGGGCTTTCCCTCCCACAGGAACTCAAGGGCTGTGGACTTTATTTCTTTCAGTACCCCTTGCAGGATGCTCGTGACCCTGAGCGCGTACCAGGATCTGGACAAGAATAATGCGTTGAGAATGAGAACTTTTCCTTTCAAGAATAGCTGTCTCGTTCTCCAGAAATTTAATTTTGTTTTCATTTTCCTTAAAATTCCTTCCCATATTATTTTGCTATTTTGCTCCTCATCCAGCCCCATTATTATACCCAGGATTTTAAGGTGGGTCTCTTTTTTGAAAGGGATTACTTCCGGTAGGTCTGGCGTATTTCCTATTGCTAAGTATTGGGTTTTTTCTAGGTTTATTTTAGCTCCAGATCCTGCACAAAATAGCTCTAAGATTTTTATCGTCTTTTGTATGCTTGTAATATCACGGAGTATAACGGTTGTATCATCCGCGTACTGGAAGATCTTTTGCTCTGTGTTATTTATGCAGATGCCCCTGATATCCCTGTCCGCTGTGACCGCGATCCCCAGGGGCTCAGCGGCCAGAGAGTAAAGTAGTGCGGACAGGGGACATCCTTGCCTTATTGATCTTTTAATGGGGATGAAATCCGTTACCAAACCATTTACTTTGACACAGCTTATGGTATCTGTGTAGAGACATCTCAGCCAGCTTATAAAGTTTTCTCCGAAGCCGTAGGCCTCGAGGAGGTTAAACAAATAGCTGTGCTCGACTCTGTCAAACGCCTTCTCGAAATCTACATTAATCAGATACCCAGTGGCTTTTGTTTCGCCCATGTAGTACACGGTATCCCTTATATTGCTGGCTGTGTCTGAGACGTCTCTGCCCAGGACACCATAAGCCTGATTCGTCGTTATTATCTCTGGCAGCACTTCTTTTAGTCTGTTTGCTCTGATTTTCGCTAAAATTTTGTAGTCCGTATTTAGACAACTTATTGGCCTATAGTTTTTTAGGTCATTCCTAAAAAAGTAATTTCCTTTTTTCTTATAGATTATCTTAATCAGGCCCCTTTTCATCATTTCAGTCATATGGCCAGCTTGTTTTATCTCTATGTAGACCATATATAAAATAGGGACTAATACATTTTTTAAAGTTTTATAAAATTCTGATGGGAGGCCGTCCAGGCCTGGGCTCTTCCCGGTGTTCAATTCATTTATGGCCTTCTCTATTTCATTTTCTGTTATGTTTTCTTCACATTTCCCTTTTTGCGTTTCTGTTAGTTTTGTTTTTATTTGTTCTTTTAGAAAGTTTTCAGACTCTTTATTGGTGGTGGCACTTTTAAACAAATCCTTATAGAAAGTAAAAATTTCTTTTAAGATATCTTCCTTTTTGTTTAAAATACAGCCATCCCCCCTTTTGATGGTAACAATCATGTCTGCTTTCCATCTTGTCTTTTCTAGATTAAAGAAATATTGATTGCATTCTTCTCCGTCGATTGCATATTTTGCTCTGGCCCTTACCATTGCCCCCCTGCATTTCTCCTCAATTATTTCTTTAAGCGATTCCTGTAGTTCCATTACTTTTGTTATGCTTTTAGTATTATTATTGTTTGTGAGTTTTCCTAGTTCCATTTGTAGTTCTTGCTTGATTCTTTTTTCTTCTTCTGTTTTGGCTTTTCGTTTTTTGATTGCATAATGCGTTGCGTATTCCTTGATTAGGTTTTTGGTGTTGTCCCACCATATACTTTTACTTTCTAACAGCATGTCATCATTTAAGCTGTTTAGAATTATGTTTTCTATTCCTATTTTGAAATCTAGGTCTTTTAAGAGTTCGGTGTTTAAGATCCAACTTTCCTTGTAGGGTTCCTCCTCGTTGGCCGTTTCATGTAACTCCTCTGTTTCCGACTCATTTTCACAGTCGCATTTGATCATTGCCCTGTTGCAGTCCGGGCAGCTGGTTGAGGTACAATCTCGAGCGTAGTGTCCCTGCTCGGTGCACTCTCTGCAGATG
>JAVSBU010226523.1:0-19186 GCA_033118015.1 Loricariichthys derbyi
AGGACACAACGACAGTATGCGCTCAGATGGGGGCTCGAACCGGCAACCCTCCGGTTACAGGGCAAGCGCCTTAACCCACTGTGCCACTGCATGAGTAGCCCACAGAAAAAATATCACAGAAATGTAATAATCTAGACACATCATGCTATTATGCTATATTTCATAGTTTTTAATTTGGCACAATCTTAATTAAAGCAATTATGTGCCAGACATTCTTCTTCAACATGTTCTCGTGTTCAAACGACAATTTATATTTTCCACTCTGTCATCTGTTGAGCTAAAACTGCAACAAATTTGTCTTCTACAGATTTGATCATACATCAAGTGGGACTATCAGAGAACCATTACTGTTCCTCCAATCTAATAGCATTAATTATACAAAATAGCCTCTTAGAGAGAAATGTTCTTTTGTGATCATACAGGACAGTTCCTTTCTTTAAAAATGGATGCTAATGTAATCAATAACACAGGCCTTAAACAGGCCAAGAACAGGCTTGTGTGATGGTCAGATACGATTACATGTCAACCATAAATGTAAAATGAGATATCAAATAGCTAAACAGATTGCATAGTTTAAATTACTATCAATCAATATAATATGCTGCTTATACAGCATGTTCTTTAAAGTGCAATTAATGCAGCTATAATTAATTATTCTCACTACAGACCCATCATTCTGTGCTGGACACTGAAAAAAAAGATTTGTGGCTTTGACATGTAGAGAGTAGCACTATTACTCTAATCCTTCCTGGATAATTGAAATGCCACACAATACTTCCTTACACCAATCTCACATTGAGTTTTCTTTTATCACCGCTCAGTAGAAGTACACAATAGCACTCAGTCTGATTAGCCTGATTAGCAACGGTGGCACTGTTATCAAATTTGTAAGAAATCATATATAATAAAACGTTTTCAATCACAATCATGATAGTAATATTCAAATGCACCAAGTATGTCAACTTCTCATTCTTCACCACATTCTCCATGTCCTTTCTCTGTGTCTCTGGGACAGAGAACCATCAACTGCCAATCTATATGTCATGTTTTTGTTTATATCATCTCAGTGCATCCGTATCACATAAATTCGACTCTTGATGCATTTAAATGTTACATAAATTACTGATCAAAAGAAAACAGCTCTTCCAAATTAGCGTAATGTAATCCTGTGGATACACACAATTGATTTTACACTCAAACCTGCAATTGATTATAAGGTGGCTTTAAATTGCCCTGATTATTTGCCTTCATAAACCTAACCAACCTTTTAACAGTAGACAATGACATAAAATAAGAGGTGAACTTTGAGTGACTTGATGTTACTGTTTTCAGTTAAATGGATGGTTAGGTCCTTCATTCTTCCACTGCCTGTGCCTGACCCCAGCCAGCATTACACTGGTTTTGTTAGTCTCAGCTTGGTTTGTCCTTATTTGCTGTGTTTAAACAACTTCAGAGCATTCACCTCTCATTCTATCTCAGCCCTGACACAACAATTTACTGGGTCAATTTTAGGTAAGAAAAAGCTGTGCGCATTTTAAACATGTTATTATGGAGATAATCATCTCATCTTTGCTTCTACGAAAGCCCTTAGTCTTCAGGAAAGACTTTTTACTAGATTTTAGAACATAACTGCAGGGATTCAATTCTATTTAGCCACAAAAACAGTCACGCCGTGGTGTCCCACAATTGTCTTTGTCAAGATTGGTCTTGCCCAAGGATCCCAGTCTGGCAGTATCCCACCACATGCATGACCCTTACACTATAGGCCAGCAAGTACCTCTGGACACTCACAATTATCCTCTGCTTTCTTGATTGGATGTCCACTGTGAGAAGAATACAACCCTTGGTGAAAAATAATGGAATCACCACTGTTGGAGGATCTTCTTTCAATTGATTAACTTTGTAGAAAAAATAAATAAATCCCAGACATGCCACAAAACTATAGTTTTAAAAAAAAATTCCAACCACCTGGCATTAAAGGGCAAATTCATCACAAAACTATCTGTTCACCATTGAATCCTAATAACATCAATATCAACCTAATAACATCAACATAATATAATCATATCTCTGTTGACAAAGTGAAATTTAAATCCATGGATTTTAAGAAAAAATTAATTTTGACCAGCATCTGCTATGAACCAGAAGTTCAGATTGCGCGCTCGGTAACTTTCAGAAAATCATCATTGAGAATCATCAGCCATTACTGTCATAGCTAGTGTGGTTGAATGTAGTGTAAACAATACGAAATGCCACACTATTGTGTAATTGGTGATTGCACGAATGTTGCCAACAGATCTTTGAGAATATCAACTTATGCTTTTCCAAAGAATGGTGCCATCAGACGTGCATGGATCAGCTTTGTCCAGCAAACCAGGGCGGATTTCCACGAGCCAGGTCCGGGTTTATTCCAACCACTTCAGGTATGCGGTCTCACTAATTGAAAAATCATTTATTAAACATAATGAAAGAATTTTGATCCCAATATGCTTATAAACATTTGCTAAAATTCGTAATACTCTCACAATGACATAGTGGTATGTAGCGCATCATAGCGGCTGCTATATAAATATGTACATGTACATGTATTACTGGAGTAGGACTGTCCCAGTATGCCATGTTCACCCTACACTGTACAACACTAACAGGATACAGAATTACAGTGAGTGAAGAGAAAAGAGCTAAGATTGTTGTTGAAGGAAGTTTGGCATTGCCAGAACCCTACAGAACCACAAGTTCTACTGTAATATACTACCATATAGCCAGCTGCAAACTTCTGATTCATGATATATTAAATTAAATTGTTCATGTTTGTAAATCGATTGATTGGAAGAGATCGGAATTGGATGTTCAGTCAAAATCCAACTAACGTGTACATGGTCATACACCAGTCCATTGTGAAGCCTGATGTTGCTAATTCCGGACAGGTAAGAACCAGATAAAAAACAAGTTTTAAATATATGTTTCCTCTTCTAAATGTACAAAACGATTAAAATAGACTGCTATGGTTCATTTCTACAGATAGAAAAGTCAATAGAAAAGACCTACCAATCTTCCAGTGGTGGTTGGACCTCTGGTTCGTCTATATATGGCTGGATTATTCCATCCATATAGCATTTACGTCTGCCCGCCCCGAATTCTTCATCTTCTAGTCCTGATTCAGACACTAACAAGTACCCCTCATCCTCAGATTCAAAGTGAAAATCACTGAAATCCGACGAGCTCCAGCTCCATTTTAACAGTGAGACGCTAGGCTTTGGACTCACTTTGCTGACGTCATACAAAAATGAGCCTCGTTCGCGTTTTGCTCGTGTGTTTTCGGAAAGCCGTAAGAATGACCTACAAAATTCCATTTTTTAACAATTATAAGATACACTAATCTCCATCCAATGGCATGAAATTATTATTTGTTATATAAAGAACCAGAAATGACGATTAGATGATATTCACCAAAATACGATTAATTTGCCCTTTAAGAAATAATAAACAGAAAGAAATGCAATTGTGGTCAGTAACAACTGCTGTTTTTAGATTAAAAAAATTATGGAATCACCCAATTCTGACTGAAAAAAATATTGTACTGTAATTAGCAGTACAAAAAAAAACAGATTAAACAGATTAAATTTGCTAATTATTTTTCAGCGTAAATAGAATGCTCAGACCTTGGAGTGCTGTTGCATGAAGCAAATTGACATGAATCCTGACTCCAACACAAGAGATGTTGTATCATTTGAAACAAAGGAGAGGATTATAAAATTTCTTCAAGAAGGTAAATCATCAAGGAATGTCGCAAAAAAAGGTGAATCACCAGTCTGCATTGGGGAAATTGATGATGCTGGAACTTTTGATTGGTACTGGTCCAATGAAGTTTGAGATAGTATCTGCTTAAGAGAAAACGTAAATTTCCACAGTCATTGATGATAGGGGCATGCATGTCAGGTAAAGGCACAGGGGAGATGGTAAACAATTACATTTTCAATAAATGTCTACATTGAAATTTTAGAAATTTTAGACATTTTTGTTATTCCATCACTTGAAATGCTGTATGGTGTGATCCACAGCCTTCTAAGGTGTTAACACTCTTTTAAACTGAACAATAATTAGTACTTTTATTCTGCTGCAGGTGTTTGCTTTAGAACTACAAATTACAGAGTGACTCCATAATTTTTTTTATTGTACTTGATCTAGGAAAAGCAATTGTGACTGACCACAACAATTATACATATTTTTATTATTATTAATGCAAGAATATTATTTTCAGGCATGTCTATGATTTTTTTTTCTACAAATTCAAACCATTGAAAGAACATTCCACAAGAGTGATGATTCCATAATTTTTGCCAGGGGTTGTAGGCTATGTTTGCAACAGGGTGCATTGTTGAAGCTCACAGAGCTTAAAACTACAGAGAAAACACTGCTTCCACTACAATTTCAATAAATTGAGGCAATGAATGTTTACTAAAATATATATTTATTATTCTTGGTGGAAAAATATGATAAAATATCTCAGTGCAGCATGACGATGGGCAGTGCGTGTAAATTGCTTACACCATCACACCATGCATACACCATTAATGCATAAACCAAGGATTAACATAAACCATATAATGGATCATTAGCCATGGCAAGACGTGGCTGTGGCATGTGGGTGGGTGCATTTGGCTCAGAAGAAAACATATTTATTGGACAGTGCATTTTTCTTTTGCCCCACCTAGATGCATAGCTTTGCTTTATAATGACTAGTTGACCTTTAAAAAGGTGGAACCTTGTAGCTGTCAGTCAGTAAATCATAATTGGGAATTGCCTGATTTTTCAAAGTTCAATAAGGCTATACTGGTCAGCCTTGACATGTCTTACTTATTTGCACTTTACGAAGATAAAATAAAAAGTGTTAATAAGTATTAAATAAAGCAGCTTAAGGCCTTGTCACAGTGCCATTTGCAAACGAGCTGTGAATACAGCGTTTGAATTACGCATGCGTTGCGAACAAAGCAGGATGTGTCGCGAGTGAATTCCTTCGCCACACATCAGTGATTATGTTCTTAATTATTCCCACATTTCCGTTTTACATTAGCATATTTCCGCAAATATATGACCCCTGCTGTGTGTGATTAATATATATATTATACACTATATTAATATATTTTAATATATTATATAATATATATATATAATACACTATATTTCGGCAATTTCCCTCAGGGGGATTTTTTTTTGAATAAAATGATGTGCATATAGAGAGAGAGTGACAGATAGAGAAAGGCGATCTTATTAAGGTGGTAATTCTGCCTTACTCCACAGAACAGCCAGAATGGTGTAGGGGTAAGATTCTTGCTTATGGTGCGGGAGGCCTGGGTTCAAATCCTGGATGAACCCTGCTTTTCTTCCAGACTTTACAAAACACTTTTTTTTATATACTTTTATGTATTTTATGACAAATATATTTTTAATACATGCGGTACATAATCAGCAAACCATTGTGAAATATGTTAATGTAAAATGGAAATGTGCGAATGGTGGTCGTATTGCTTCCTCAGAACAGAGTTTCTTCTGCAGTCATATTTTGAGCAGCTCAAAATTTGAGTGCGGACATTTTGCGCTATTGTGGATGATGCGAACATGTGCGCACGTAAAAAGGATGTATTAACGTATGAATTATGAAAACGATGAACTTATCGCAATTATCAATTTATTTTTTCTCTCCGAAAGTCATTCCCACATGCAAATATTGGCACCGTGAAAGGGCTTTTAGTATTAAAGCAAACACAAGGAACTATTGCATTTGTGGCATTACACATATTACAGGACCCACATGCAATTGAGATTTTTGGCCTTTACTCATTCAGCCATGGCCAATTCATATTGTGCATGGTGTAGTGCCCACAAGAGTAGGGGGACCAGACATCCCGTTTTGCCCGGGACAGTGCCGTTTTTGAGCCCTTTGTCCCCTGTCCCCGAGGATAATTAGAAACCCATTATATAGTCCCATTTTTACCCAACCTGTGTCCCGTTTGTCCCACTTTTTAACCAATGTAATGGCTTACAGCACACAGGACTCATTGTCTTTGGGCTGTTTGTATGTCAATTACAAAGTTGTCATAGCGATGGAAATAGACTAATCAAAACGACCCATGTCCATGACGTAATGCTCAATTTGGCCCAATCATTGATGATAGATGTTACCTAAAGCTTACGCTCTATGGAGAGCTTTCACGTGACGTGATCATACCGGAAGTCAGACATCTTGGATACACCACCCTTTGTTTAGATTATACAGAGCATATCGGCTGGGCTGTTATTTCAGGCTAAAAATACCAAAATGCATAAGGTGAAGGGCAATTATTGCATCGTAGAAGGTTGCCACAATTGTTCAGAAAAAGACGGTGGCACAGAAAGACATTATTACTGCCATCCAGCCATAATAACTAACCAAGGAATTGAATGCCAGACACTCAGCTCTGAATGTAGAAGGTTTATGGCTTGCCAACTTGAATAAAGATCTCTCTGGGAATAACCTGCCGAATGTCCGTGTCCGTTCGGATCATTTGGTAAATGGTAGGTCCTTTAAGCAAGCACTGACTTGTTTTAGTTGTACTTGACAATTGTGATCGTATATTAACACATGCTCTAGTCTACACCATGGCACTCTCATTCAGGCTCTCATAGGTCAATTTAACACATTCATTGAACTTTTAAGTATGATCATAGAACTTTAATATTGAATGTTGTTTTTTTAAGAATAGGTATTTGTTAGACACAGATATTTTTTAGCTTTTGTGATCGCGCTCTGTCCGTCGTCCGTCCGTCTGTGCGTGAATGAATTTGGAAATGACATGTAGCTAAAATTAATATGATTTTCCCATGATATACGAATATATATGAGTGTCGGCACAACTGACTCAGATCTAAAATTTAAGTGTCCTGGTTTTTAGCTTTGAAAATCTGGTCACCCTACACAAGAGTGAAGCACCACTGAGAGATTCAAACACCAGTCTTCATGAAGAAAATGCTTAAGGTCCATTGTCAATTTGGAAAACCCATTTGCACCCAAGCTTTAACTTCCTGGCTGATGTCTTTAAATGTTGCTTCAGTATTTCCAGATATTGTTCTTCCTTCATGATGCCAGCTATTTTGTGAAGTGCACCAGTCCCTCCTGCAGCAAAACACCCCAGAGCATGTTGTTGCCAACACCATGCTTCACAGATGGGATGGTGTTCTCAGGCTTGCAGTTTTCCCTTTTTTTCCTCCGAATGTTACATTGCTCATTATGGCCAAATATTTAAATTTTAGTTTAATCAAAATTAAGTTCTTTTTCCCTGTGTGCATTTGCAAACTGTAATCTAGCTTTTTTATGTTGCTTTTGGAGTAATGGCTTTTCCCTTCAGGTTTCAATTGTATGTAAATATAAATTGCTTGGGTATTAAATGTTCATATGTGCCTGTCACTTCATTTCTAATAATACCCCCAAACAAACCTATCTAAACCAGCATGCATTAATGTAAATTTTCAGGCGATTAATTTAAAAGTCTATTATAAACATAATCAACTAAGGAAAGAGCAGACTACAGTTTTTAAAGGATACTGCAAATGTGCAAATGAGCAGTCATCAGCCATTAGTAAAAGCATTGTTGATCCACTCGTACAACCCTCGTCTGATCATCGATTGGGATCTTTAGCAGCATTTTTCATTCCTGATATTAATAGGCTTCTTTTAGAAGGCTTTCCATCAAGAAGACATTTACTTCCATAACGACTTTGAATATTGATCACCAATTGACTTCTTTAACTAAGGCAGTGATCTATGTCATCTCATTTGCCTAACTGATTACATGCCAAGCCTCAAGCATTACCAATCACAAATGTTTGATGATTTTGTAAATTTTGTAAATTACAGAAAACTATTGATGATGGATATATTTTAGTTGGCTAGCATGTTATTAAGAAGGTAATTATAGTAATACTCAAGGCTGTGCAGATCTGGGTCAAGAAAAGCAACAGAATGGATATTCATTGTCATTGGGAATATAGAATGATAGAAGTTCTTTTTTGTTATATAAGCTGTAGATACAAGGCACAACAAGTGAGCTTGCTGATTAATCCATGGTGCAACTGTAATAGGTTAAAGTCTCTTTAATACAGAAGTGGGATTAAGTTCCCTTAAGCTTCTGGTAGTCTGAATGACCATGAAGGGAATGATTAAACATGACTGCACCAAAGTAGTGTATCCAGGGAATGTTTTGGATATTAAAACTGAAGAAGAGATGATTGGTGTCACTACATAAGACACAATTTGCAGAACATTCTTAGTCATTGTATATCAAGTTTGTACTTTACCTTACCATGGATCCCCTTAGACACACTACAGTGTTGGAGCACTTGGATTTTTGGAATTGTTGATAAAAACACTATTAATAGATAAACAGCAATACACTCACAAAACATTTTATTACGAACACTATACACTCACTGGCTAGTTTGTTAAGTACATCTGTTCAATTGTTCATTAGCACAAATATCTAATCAGCCAATCACATGGCAGAAACTCAATGCATTTAAGTTTGTAAACTTGGTCAAGATGACCTTCTGAAGTTCAAACCAAGCAACAGAATGAGGAATAAATGTGTTTTAATCATGTTTGTTTCTGCTAGATGGGCTAGTCTGAGTATTCAGAAACTGCTGATCTAATGGGATTTTCATGTACAGCTATTTCTGGGATTTACAGATAATGGTCCCAGAAAAAGAAAATATTCAGTGAGCGGCAGTTCCCTGGGCAAAATGCCTGATATGCTGAAGAGGATCTCTAAATGCACAACACATCAAATTTTGAAATTATTGGTCTAGAGCAGCAGAAGACCACAATGTCACCCCTGCCATCTAACACCAGGCAAATAAGGTAAAAATATGCATGGATTCACCAAACTCGGATAGTAGAATATTGGCAAAATGTTGCCTGGTCTAATTAATCAATGGTGAGAGGTTTATTTTCTTGCCATACATTATGCCCGATAATTAAACATTATTTAAATGCTACAGCCTACCTGAGTATTACTGCTGACCATGTCCATCCCTTCATGGCTACCGTGCACCATCTTCTATGCATTATGTAAAGACTCAAACTGGTTTATTGAACATAGCAATTAATTTACTTACTTGAATAGTTTCCACAATCACCAAATCTCAATCCAATGAACATAACTATGTGTGCAGTTTAGGTTGTTTTTTATCATTTATCCCAATTTCATTGCTGCTACAACCCCTGGCACAAATGATGGAATCACTGCTCTTGGAGAATGTTCTTTCAATTGTTTAACTTTGTAGAAAAATATCACAGATATGATTTTTTTTAATTCAACCTTCTGGCATTGGGAAATAAAAAATACATTAGTAAAATATAAAAGTATTTTCAGCGGCGCTTGAACGTTTGTGAACCCTTTAGAGTTTCTATATTTCTACATAAATATGACCTAAAACTGTCATGATATGTGCACTGGAAGGACCTCATTGCTGGGGGCAGACAGTGGAGGGTGCACGGCATGCAGTGTCACAGTGATGGATACTCAGCAGGCACCCACTTACCCTACACTGTCTAAGGGTCCTACCAAGATTACCTCGGCCCCCCTGGGGCCTCCCCCCCCCCCCCCCTTTGTGGGTGAGGTAGCAGTACCAGTGTCCCTGGAGAAGGAGGAACCCACTGGCAGCATCATCAACACAACACACACAGGAGTTAGGAAGGGAATGAACAATGGCAGGAAAAACGACAAGAAAACTAAGGTAGCAGGTCCTTTGCGCCACAAAGGAATGGCTTGAGCTGAGACACATGCAACGTGGGATTTATCCTCATGGTGGGAGGAAGGTCTAGTTGGTAGGTGACCAGATTGATCCACCTGACCACTTTAAACAGTCCCCCGTATCTGGGCACCAATTTCCCAGTGGCTCCCTGGATGGGCAGGTCCTTGGCTGAAAGCCACACACGTTGTCCCAGTCTATAAGTGGGTACTGGCCAGCACTGCCAGCGCATGGTCTCGCTGGCCCACTCAAGAGCTGTGCGTGCCCTCCCCCAGGCCTCTCGGCAATGTCAGACATAATACCCAGCAGATGGTATGGCCCCATTGTCAGGTGGGTCCAGAAACAAAGGCGCGGGGAACCTGAACTGGCACTCAAAGGGGGACATCCCTGTGGCCGAGGGCCGCCGATTATTGTGAGTGATCTCCGCACACAGAAGATGGTCTGCCGGGGAGGCACGATTCTCTGCCATCAGGCAGCAGAAGGCACAGGCCAACTCCTGGTTGACCTTCTCCATCTGCCCGTTATACTCTGGGTTGTAGCCCGACGAGAGGCTGGCTGTGGCCCCAATGAGTCGGCAGAAAACTGCCCAGAATCTGCTCGAGAACTGGGGACCACGGTCTGACACGATGTCCTGAGGGAACCCGTGCACTTGGATGACATGATATGCTGGAGGAGGAGATTGGCTGTCTTCCTGGACGAGGGCCAACAAACTTGGCCGCCTTGGAAAACCTGTCCACAATTACCAGGACAGCAGTCTTCCCCTTGGATATTGGCAGCCCTGTAATGAAGTCCACCGAGATGTGGGACCATGGCCAGCTAGGAATAGAGAAGGGGTGGAGGAGACCAGCAGGTGCTCCTTGAAGGTCTTGTTGGTGGCACAGCCAATCTAATGGCGAGGAGCTCTCTGTCCCCGATGGGGTAGTTGCACTTGGCCGGGATTAGCTGGCACGAAAAGTAGGCACTGGGTGCAGCTTTAGATCCTCTGTTGGCCATTGGGACAAGACCGCTCCTACTGCTATTTCAGAAGCATTTACCTCAACAATAAACAGCAGGTCCATGTCCTGGAATTGCAGGACCAGGGCTAACATCAACCACTCCTTCAGGGCCTTGAAGGCTTCCTTGGCTTGGCAGGTCCACCGGAACCCTCCCAGAGATTTCTTGGTGAGGGCCATGAGAGGGGCCGCCAATCTACTAAAATTGCAAATAAATCGCCAGAAGAAACTGGCAAACTCCAACAATCATTGGACCTGCCAGAGGGACATAGGCTGTGGCCAACTAGAGACTGCCTGGCTGGGTATATCTTAATGGAGCCCTGGACTACCAGAAAGCCGAGGAAGGATACTGAGGTGGTGTGGAATTCACTCTTCTCCAGTTTGGCATAGAGGTGGTGCTCCAGGATGAGTTGGAGCACCCACCTCATGTCCTGCACGTGCTCCTCCAGGAAGTGACTGAAGATGAGGATATCGTCAAGATAGACGAAGATGTAGTGGTCCCGGGCCTCAGGCAGCACATCATTAATGAATCCCTGGAAGACTGCTGGGGCATTCATCAGGCCAAAGGGCATTATGAGGTACTTATAATGCTTGGTGGGGTAAGGAAGGTGGTCTTCCATTCATTCCCCTGCCTGATGCGCACTAGGTTGTAGGCACTGCGCAAGTCCAGGTTGGTGAAAATTGTAGCCCCTTGGAGCGCATCACAGAGTTCATAAGTGGCACGGGGTAGCAGTCTTTAATGGTTACCACATTGAGGCCCTGATAATTGATACAAGGACTGATCATCCCATCCTTTTTGCCGACAAAGAAAAACCCTGCTCCTGCCAGTGACTTGAAAGGTCGAATGGTCCCTTGCTTCAGGGCATCATGGATATATTCCTCCATGGTCCAGCACTCAGAGGGATTCAGAGAGAAGAGGTGCCCCCTTGGAGGGAAGGTGCCTGGAAGGAGGTTAATGGTGCAGTCATAAGGCCAGTGTGGAAGCAGGCCCTGTGCCGGTTGCGGACTGAACATTTCTGTCAGGTCCCGGTACTGGGTGGGGATGGCGGGATTGTCAAGAAGTGAGTCCCCCTTACCAGGAGGCAATGGTAAGGGTGGCAGGAGACAGGCACCTGGGTTCCCAAGATACAATTGACTGGGTCTGCCAATCAATTAATGGGTTGTGGCTGAGCAGGAGGAATCCAATTTGGAGCGATTGTTGGGCCTGGGACCATCCCCTTTCACAGTCCACAGATCCCTGCCATTTCCTGACGACCCCTGGGTGGAACTTTCCAGCTGCATGGGGCTGGACGCCTCCACTGGTGAGAGTTGGTGATGCTTTCCCGATCCCGCTCCCTAAGGCGAGCTTGTACAGCACGGAGAGGGTGGCTGGTAGGTCACGTGCTGCCAGCTCATCCTTAAGATGCTCACTCAGACCTTGATGGAAGGTGGCCAAGAGGGTGACATCATTTCACTCGGACTCCGCGGCCAGGATCTGGAAGTCAATAATATACATTGCTCAAAAAATAAAGGGAACACTTAAGCAACACAATGTAAAGACTTCCCATGGAGGCCACACACAATACAGAGCCTCATTTTGACTTGTTTAAGGACATTACATCAAAGTTGGATCAGCTTGTAGTGTGTTTTTCCACTTTAATTTTGTGTTAATAATTATGTTAATAATTGTGTGGTTAATAAATTTGATTTCCATTGATGATTTTTGTGTGATTTTGTTGTCAGTACATTCAACTTTGTACAGAACAAAGTATTCATTGAGAATATTTCATTCATTCAGATGTAGGATGTGTTATTTTAGTGCTCCCTTTATTTTTCTGAGCAGTATATTATACCACCGACCGAGAGCCCTGGGTGAGCTTGAGTAATCGTAGTGCAGGGTTACCACTGCCACGGGGATGGTGGAAAGTGTCCCTCAAAGCCTGAGTGAAGGCACACTCAGGGGCCTTAGACTCCCAGAGGGCCATGGCCTAGGACAGGGCTCTCCCAGTAAGGAGAGAGATGATGCACGTGACCCACTCCTGGACAGTGGGAAACCTCACCAGCTGCTGATCAAAGAGGAGTGAGCACTGGAGCAAAAAGCATCAACATTTGTCTGGCTCCCTGGAATACCGCTCCAGTGTAGCGATGGGGGAGTCAATACTGGGTGTGGGCGCATATGCCAATGCTACTGGTTGGGTGGCGTGTGTGTAAAGTGTCTGCATGGCTAGTCCTAGCTGGTTCAGTCTAGCCATGATTTGCTGGAGCTCCTGTTCATTGCCCCTGAACACAGCTCCTTGGATGCCGATGGCCCTTTGAATTTTGGGCTTGTCGGGGCCAGCCCCCACTAGGTCCACAGGCTGGTTGCATCCTTCTGTCATGATATGTGCATTGGAAGGACGTAATTGCTGGCGGCAGACAGTGAAAGGTGCTCAGGACGTGGTGTCACGGTGATGGATGCCCTACCTTGACCCTCCTGGTGCCTACTCCACCTACCCCCTTTGCGGGTGAGGCGGTACCAGTGTCCTTGAAGAAGGAGGATCCCATTGGCAGTGTTGTCAATGTGAAACACACAGGAGTTAGGAAGGGAAAGGACAATGGCGGGAAAAATGATGAGCAAACTATGGTAGCAGGTCAGGGCCTGAGCGCAAAGGAGGCACAACCAAGAAACATGAGTAGCACTAAGGGTGAAAGAGCACTAGGAGGCATGAGCAAGAAGGACTCCCGCTTTGCTGAGAAGGAAACACTGATGGAATGGGTATACACCCACAACGAGGAATGATATGGCACTAAAGGAGTGCAGAGCAAACAGTGCCACAATAGAACTTAACTAAAGCGGAGAACTGGTGCCAAATAGCACATGAACAACAAGGGGTGAAAACAAGCCAAATAGCACATAAATAGTGTGAGGTTATTAATGCCAAAGGCACGTATATAGCACATGGAGAATCTGTGCTTAAAAGCACGAAAATAGTGCGATGAGAACCTTGCTCAAAAGTACATTAATAGCGCGAGGGGAAACCATGCTAAACACCATGTTAATACCGCGAGGTGAGAGGGATAGTCACAGCCAAAAAACGCTGGGAGAAAGGGAATGCCTAAGCGAAACAGTGCATGCAAGGAAACAACAGGAGGCAGCTGAAACGCCACTGTATTTAAAGGGTGGTTCTTAGCTGTCTCCCATTTCCTGTAAATGGCTCCTATGATGCATGCGCGATCTCATGCCAGGGCGATCAGCGAGTGGCAGGCACCATCCAGCAGCATGAGTCGCAGTTGTGACAAAAACATTGTTTGATTTTCACACAAGTCATAAAAGTAAACAAAAAGAACATAGTTAAACAAACAAGACAAAAATATTATACTTGATCTTTTATTTATTGAGGAAAATTATCTAATATTACATATTAGTGAGTGGCAAAAGTATGTGAACCTCTAGGATTAGCAGTTATTTTGCAAGTGAAATTTGGTCTTCACAACACGTTTGTGGAAGTGTATCATCGCACAAACAAAGAAGACTGCTCATCAGGCTGGAAAAGGTTATAAACCATCTCTAAAGAGTTTGATCACCACCAATCCACAGTCAGACATATTATGTACAAATGGAGGAAATTCAAGACCATTGTTACCTTCCCCAGGAGTGGTCGACGAACAAAGATAACTTTAAGACTAAGGTGTGTAATAGATGGTGCAGTCACAAAAGAGCCCAGGCTAACTTCTAATCAACTGAAGGCTGGCCACATTGTCTAATGTTAATGTTCATGAGTCCACCATCCAAAGAACACTGAACAACAATGGTGTGCATGGCAGGGTTGCAAGGAAAAAGTCACTGCTCTCCAAAAAGAACATTACTGCTCCTCTGCAGTTAGCACGTGACCAAGCAAGAAGACTATTGGCAGAATGTTTTGTGGACGGATGAGACCAAAATAGAACTTTTTGGATTAAAAACAAAATAATTATGTTTGGAGAAAGGAAAACACTGCATTCCAGCATAAGAACATTATACCATCTGTCAAAAATGATCATGGTATTGTCAGGCGTCATGCCAGGCGTGGGTTTATTTACCATCTGGCAACCTGGTGTGGGCCTGACGTCACAGCTGAATCCCCCAAGACTTGGTGCCCGCACATGCATGATCGCGCTGCAGGCACCAATAGTAATGAGCCTTGTGGATTGGATTCAGCTGTGACAGCGTTTTAAAAGCGAGCCACGCAGATCATTGATCGCCAGGTCATTCCTTCACGGTAAGCCGCGTGTTTTCCTTCTTTCAGCCCGGCGATCGTTATGATCTGCCGTGGCTCACGCTGCTGATATGGGGCAATTTAGATGGGGTTTATAAATGTGTGGGTTCCATCTTTGCACGCTAGGCACGTCCCGAGACTGGTGCACATATGCTGCATTTATGCGCGTTAATGGGGATTGCGCTCGCGGGTGCCTGCACCAGTCTCACTCTTTTGGCACCAGAGAAGGTGAGGGACGAAGGTATCTGCCCTTTCTTCGTAGAGGAGGGGTGGTGTACAGTCTGGAGACTGGAGGTAACCAGTAGGACTTAGTTTCAGTGTAGGGACAGCTGATCCCCTCGGCACCCCCTGCACTCCCTGTGTGGTCGTCCAGTCAGCGCCGGACCTAAAGGGTCCACACGGGGATACCGCAGGTTCCTTGTTGCCTCAGGTGGGTCATTGCTTGGGCCTGTCCATACACTGCACCCTGGCAGACCTCACCTGGTCTCCGCTCGTCCCGTGGTTGGCCGGTTCGGGACATCCAGCCGTAAAAATGGTTTCCACATAGGTGTGATTGGTCGGACTGGTCCGCCGTCTGTAAAACCGGTCCCACTTCACCTTGGACGTGTCGTAAGTCGTCCTCACGTGTCCTAGCCTCGTCAACCTTTAGGGGATTGCCATTTTGGCACTTTTAGTTTCGTTTTTGGGCTTTATTTGTTACTTTGTTTCCGTTCCTTTTAGTTCTCTTATTTACGTTAAATAAAGCCTACCCTTACTCATGAAGCTGTCTGCATATGGGTCCTCCTTTACACCCCCCCCCACCCCATCATGACATTAATGACCTACTTCTAGTGCCAACTATTAGTTTTATGTTTCTTTTTAGCCTTTGTTTAAATTAACTGGCTGGAAAATATAATACCAGAAAATCCCAAAAGATTAATTTGGGTACATGGATATATGGGTAAAATGGGTATAACTCAGTATGTAAATAGTTTTTGGACAGAAAAATGAGCCACAATGCAAAAACAGTGATATTAGAGAAGAATAAGGAAATACATTAGACATTAAGGAATATTATTAGATTATAAACTTCAACATTACAGAAAATTAACTAGTTACAGTGATCATCAAATGGAAATAAGATAACAGAAGCAAAGGCTTTTGGTTTGAGGTTTTTTTTTGTTTGTTTGTTTGTTTTTTTTGTTTTTTTGTTTGTTTTTTTAAGATTCCCCTACTCTCATATTAAAAAAACTTAGCAAAATTTGCTATCACGGCCAGTTAGTCTATGATGCAAGCTCTTATGCAAAACTGGCTTTCAGTGGTGCTTTGAATAATGTGTATGTGCATTTCTTTGAAAATCAGGCAGCTTGGGCATAGCTGTGGATGTGTAAAATAAGAACTTGTGTGTCTTCAGACTTTGTGCTTTTAATATAAATATCAATGTGACACAGACGACAGAAAGGGCATGTATGTGTACGTACTCAATAACGTCTATCACCATGCCCTTCCATTGAGGGCTTCACTGTAGTAATGGTGGTTTGCCATAATCATTCACTCATGGTTGCCAGAACTTGTATAGGAATAATATCAGACAGGACTGGAGAGCCAGTCTGTGGGTGCCAGCTGCAAACTGGCGAGGCTGTGGTCTCTCATAAGCAGGCACACAGCCTAATGTTGATACAAGGTGGTCGGAACAGTCAGAGGGAAAATAGGCCACTCGGTATCCCTTCCAAGAATTCATTCATGTAATACTTGTTAAAAGATGCTGGTACCATTTTTCATTCCTGACTTAAAGGTTATAATAGGTCATGAAGCAAAACAACACAAAAAACGTTGCATATCACTCTGCAGTAAATGTATTTATGGTAAAGCTGCTGACAGTTAACGTAAAGAATGGTTTGAATCTACTGTACAAGCTTTCCAGAGGCTGGACTGAAAAATTTGGAGTGAAAAACAAAGCATTTTCAATATGGCCGCAGGAATTTTCAACAGTGGTTAGTGAAAAATCAAGAGTCTGGAGCAGGTTGAATTCCAGACATGAAACATTATCTTCCAGTCCCATTTGAACTCAAGCTGCTATCTTTTTTGTAAACGTGTAGGAGACAGTAAAGGAATTTTTACAAGTGTATACGTTATATGTCCAAATGCATGTAGGCACCCATATATTATATCCATATGTGCTTTTTAAACATCTCATTCCAAAACCATGGGAATTCATGTGAACTTGGTCATCCCTTTTATATTAGAACAGCCTTCAGCCTTCCAGAGAACTTTGGAAATATCCTCAGCTACAAGGATTCACTTCCATTCAGCCACAAGCTTTAGGGAAATTAATTACTGCTGTAGGGTGGTGAAGGCTGCTCACGGGCACTGTTTTAATTCATACGGCTCATAAGTGCTGACGTGCTAAATAATTAATTCATTCACTTTCTTATCCATTTAATCCTGTGCCTAGCTGCTGGCAAAGGGCTCACGCAAAGGGCCCATTTCTTGCACACGTATACACACACTACGGACAATTTAGCATAATCAATTAACCTAATGCATGTATTTGGAATGTGGAATGTGGGAGCAAACCCACACAGACACCACAGGAAGGAGAAGCAAAGTCCACACAGAAAAGAACCAGACCACTACATCTAGGATCGAATCCAGGACCTTCTCACTGTAAGGTGACAGTGCTAACCACTGAGCCACCCATGGTAAGTCCTATATCATGGGTCGAATTGTTATCACAACCTTGGAATTTCATTTAGGGGCTCAGTTCCAACAATACAATAACCCAAGACCACTATTCTTTCACTAGCATTTCTATATTTGAACTTAGCACATGGGTCTTGCTAGTGTTCTCATGTAGTCTACCATGGCCAGGCAAGTGTCTATTGATTAAGAATCCAAAGGTTGTGTGCTTTGCACCACTACACCACTGGTTTAGAGACCGCTAGTTTACCACAAATCAATTAATGCTTCTGTGTCAACCAGCTACTGTAGATGAGCAGTAATTCAAATGCCTGAACTCACACTTCAATGAGCTTATGTGCAAGACAAGGGGACTCTCCACAGCCAAGCCTCTATTTAGAGTCATATATATTACAGTAGCAAGGTAGAACTAGTAAATTGGTGTATATGTGATGCAGTGAAATGGAAATTAGGTTAGACGTTGAGACAATAAGCATTAGGCATTGTAGTAAACTTAGTTTGCCTAGTATAGCTGAAATCAAGAATAATGAGAGACCAAGGCAATTTTTTTCCAATCTTGTAAGCCTTTTGTCAAATTTTTTAAGCCTGTGTGAATTTTAGCCTTCTTTGCTTGTTTTTAGTTGACAGGAGTAGCAGCCGGTGTGGACTTCTACTCCAGTAGCCCACTTGCTTCAAGGTTTAAAGTAGTGTACATTTGTATCTTGCTACTGTTGCATTTTTAGCAGCTCAAAGTCTGGTCATTCTCCTCTGATCTCTGGCATCAACAAAGCATTTTTGCCCATGGTGCTGCCACTCACTGAATATTTTCTCACTTAATGACCATTTTCTGTAAACAAAGTCTGTGAAAATCCCAGTAGATCAGCAGTTTCTGAAATACTTAACCAGTACCTCTAACTCCAAAAACCAAGCAATAATCAAAATCACTTACAGCGGTGCTTAAAAGTTTGTGAATAACAGTTGTGAAGGCAGATTTTGATAGATCCCCATTCTTTAAATAAAACCGGGTGTCCACTCACTGCTAATCCTGGAGGTTTACATATTTTTGCCACTCACTAATACATAATATCGGATCATGTTTCTCGATAAATAAATGAGCAAGTATAACACTTTTGTCTTATTTGTTTAACTTCTTCTTTGGCTCTCAACAAAGGCGGTCACAATTTCTCCCTCCCATATTTAGACATCAGTAGTGGCTGATGGCCGATATGTAAAGTCGATATTCGCATTTTTTTTTTTTTTGTCTACAATAATAATAATACTAATAAACAAGACACAAAACTAATGAACTTAAAAATCTACTTATCAAAAAATACAAAAACTTAAATATATACAAAATTACAGTGCACTTAAACAGATAGCAGCATCATTCATAAAAAATATGCAGAAGACATTTATTTTTTGTGTCAATTAACTAATGACCAATTATTTAGGCACCACACAGTGGCTGGCTCAGGGAAATGCTGCCACAAAACATTAGATTTCTGTCCAGCCATCTGAAATTATTAAAACAATATA
>JAVSBU010226524.1:0-11924 GCA_033118015.1 Loricariichthys derbyi
GGTGAAGACCAAAGAGCTGTCGAAGGACACCAGAAACAAAATTGTAGACCTGCACCAGGTTGGGAAGACTGAATCTGCAATAGGCAAGCAGCTTGGTGTGAAGAAATATACTGTGGGAGCAAAAATCAGAAAATGGAAGACCTACAAGATCACTGCTAATCTCTCTCGATCAGGGGCTCCACGCAAGATATCAGCCCATGGGGTCAAAATGATCACAAGAACGGTGAGCAAAAATCCCATAACCACACGGGGGGACCTAGTGAATGACCTGCAGAAAGCTGGGACCAACGTTACAAAGGCTACCGTCAGTGTAACACTACGCCAAGAGGGATTCAGATCCTGCAGTGCCAGGCGTGTCCTCCTGATTAAGCCAGTACATGTCCAGGCCCTTCTGAAGTTGGCCATAGAGCATATGGATGATCCAAAAGAGGACTGGAAGAATATCATGTGGTCAGATGAAACCAAAATAGAAAAAAATCAACCCGTCGTATTTGGCGGAAGAAGAATGATGAGTCGCATCCCAAGAACATCATACCTACTGTGAAGCATGGTGGTGGAAACATCAGGCTTTGGGGCTGTTTTTCTGTAAAGGGGACAGGACGACTGATCCATTTTAAGGGAAGAATGAACAGGGCCATGTATCGTGAGATTTTAAGCCAAAAGAGCATTTAAGATGGAATGTGGCTGGGTCTTCTAGCATGACAATAATCTCAAACACACTGATAAGGCAATGAAGGACTGGCTCTGTAAAAAACATTTCTGGCCTAGCCAGCCTCCAGACCTCAAATTTGGGGAGGGAGTTGAAAGTCCATGTTGCCCAGCGACAGAACCGAAACATCACTGCTCTAGAGGAGATCTGCATGGAGGAATGGGGCAAAATACCAGCTACAGTGTGTGAAGACCTGGTGAAGACTTACAGAAAATGTTTGACATCTGTCATTGCCAACAAAGGATATATAACAAAGTATTGAGATCAACTTTTGTTATTGACCAAATACTTATTTTCCACCATTATTTACAAATAAATTCTTTAAAAATCAGGTAATGTGATTTTCTGAATTTTTTTCCTCATTTTGTCTCTCATAGTTGAGATCTACCTATGATGTCAATTACAGGCACCTCTCATCTTTTTAAGTGGGAGAACCAGCACAATTGGTGACTGACTAAATACTTTTTTCCCCACTGTATTGCTATTTACTGATGACACTTAAATGTTTTATGATAAAAAGCCTAATTAAGTTTTGTGACGAACCACATATGACTTACTCTCCACTAGTGCTGGACTATATGGCCAAAATTTATATTGCAATATATTTTTTAATATCGGTTGATACGGTATAATTTTGATATCGATATAAAGAATTTCAAGGCCTCAGAAAAACTGCTAAGAATCTCTAAAATGGAAGTCTGTACCTACTAATGTCTTAAATTTTGAAGAAAATACTAAAACTATATAATGATTTAGAAATAAAAATGGTCCTAATAAATCAATGTTCACCTTTTATTATTATCCATATAGCATATTATCCATCTACATATATAAATAATATATGTGTGTCAAACATAAACCTCAAACCATGAACAAAAGTGCATCAGCCAGGATAAATAACAAATCCATCTTATACATAAAATGAACATTACATCCTCATCAAATAAGCTCTAGGCTTTATCAATATAAATAACAAAGGCAGCTTCGCTTATTATTTTGTAAACAATAAACGGATTAACACAAGTGCTTCAGGCGGGATTAAGAACAAAAAAGTATATTGTGCAACAACATATGTGCAACAATAAAAACATGTTGCTGCAGAGACATGTTTAAGGGTTATTGACACCCTATGGTGAACCTGTGAGGTTTCTAGCCAGTTGGTTTATTCTGGGGAAGTGTTTTTTCATAGACCAATCCAGTGTTACTGGAACAATTTGCAGAACGTTGAAACCCGAAGTTTGTTAGATCTTAAAAAGCCGAACCACTTCCACACCACTGAATTAGTCCTCCCTCTCTTATTAACGATGTCATTTGTTTTATCACTTGAGGAAGCTAGTTTAGCCACCTCTGTATCGCCTTTACGGGCACTCATTTTGCGTCCGAAAAGCCCCGCTGGAGCTTAGCCTAGCCTAGCTGGCTACATGCATGTAATTACTTCACCATGCACTGACGTAGCCAGGCTACCGAGGCCGATTGTGTTCAACTCCGATTGAATGCAGTGAACTGACAGCAGTGCCCTGTATGTAATAAACGTCTGTCAGTGACAGATGCTGTAAATAATGCATATCGAAATACCGAAAAAAATATTTTTTCATTATTGCAACATTTCATATCGTGGTAAATACTGTTATTGAATTATTGTTTAGGCCTGTGCTCAATTACAAAGCTCCAACCTGCAACAGCAATAAGAGACAGTTGGAGCCAGATTGATGAAGAAAACTGTTAGTCATTAGATAAGTCCAGACCTCATAGAATTCAAACTGTTATAAAAGGAAGATGTTCTGCAACAAAGTACTAATGGTGCAGCATTTATCTCATGATTCCTTATTTAATTTTATCATAATTGAGTGATTCTATATATTTTTTTCCGCCACTTGATCTAAAAAAGCAATTGTGACCACAACAATTATTTATTTATTTATTTATTTATTGCCAGAAGCTTGGAATTTTGAAAAATGTTAAGTTAAACAGTTGAAAGAACAGCGATGAAGGAATTTGTTTACAGGTTGATAAATGTAATAACAGATATAATTTATCATAAGCTTTATGTGCACGTACATGTAACATACAAATAATGTAACTTTAATAAATAACCCATTTCTGTCATTAAACTATTAATGGTTTCTTTTTTTTTTCAGTTCTTTTCTTTAGTTGTATTTATCTTTCAAATTAAACTGCATACTGTTAAGGCACTGTGAACCTAATAAGGTATTGTCAGTATTAAAGCATATTCTGTATGAAATTAACAGCTTTTTTAATTCTATTTTTTTGTAAAATAACCCTGTTTGGTATTTTCTGTAGCACTCAACTTTGGCTCATTGCTGAAACCAGACACAGTCGTGATGTTATTTATGACATTATGTTCATGTTTAGTCAATATAAAATTCATATAAAGTGGTACCTTGAGATACGAGCAGCCCAACATATGAATTTTTTAAGATATGAGCTGCGGTTGGGTGTGTATTGTAGTTCAAGATCAGAGCGAAATTCCGACCTATGAGTCATGCTTCGGGAAGCTGCCGCTAGTTGGTGCGTTGGTAGACGGGTCCAGAATCAGCAGCACAACACAGCATTCATGTTACCTGCAGAATCAAGTAGAATCTCGTACACTGTACTCGTTCTTGCATCATTTTTGGATTTTTTACTATATTTTTGTGTGCTATCATGAGGCTGAAGAAATGAGTGTAAAGGATGATGGTGAGAAGAAGAAGAGAAACACCCAGAAAAAGCATTTTTAATGACACTTATTTGTCACATTTCTGTAACATTTTAAAAGGCAGACAAAAGTAAACCTCTGAATAGATTTTTATTCTATAAAAGGCTTGCAAGTGAAAGTACAGCTAAAAAGGCAAATACGAGTATGATTAAATAAAAAAGACAATGTTCAGCTTAGGTTAATTTTAAAATTAAAAAGGTGCATGTATTTTTACAATTAGGTTTTTGTGGTTTATTTTAACTAAAGAAAGTGCAGTTTTAGTTTACGTGTCTGCAGTCCCTCCCTCCTCCTCCTCCTCCTCCATCATTCACCTCCGTTAGCCTCACTCGTTTGTCTCCAAGGTAAGAATTCAGTATTAAATAACACTTTTTTAAATTTCTTATATTTTGTTATGCATTGGCAAATTATACATGTGTGTTTCCTAATTAAAAACATGTATTTCATAATTTAGGATGGTTTGGGGATGTTTCACAGGGCTGGAACAGATTAAATCTATTTCAGTTATTTTAAATGGGAGAAATTTGATATATGAGTTGACCGACTTACGAGCTCGGTTACAGAAGAAATTAAACTCGTATCTCAAGGCACCAGTGTACATGTTTATTATTATGTAGCCTACATTGCTTTGCTTCTCTGAAATGTGGATATCTGCTCCTTGCAAACCAAGGAAAAAAGCAACGGCTTCTATAGGCTACAGTGGCAAGTGTTTGGTCTGTGTTTATTAAATTTGTATCTGGGACTGTGGTAGCCTAAAGGTTAAGGTAAAGACTATAGACCAGAAAGTCCAGGATTCAAATCCCACCTCTTTCAATCTGTCACTGTTGGGTCCTTGAGCAAGACCCTTAACCCACAAATGCTTGGATGTAACATTGTATCAATTGTAAGTCTGGATAAGGACGTCTGCCAAATGGCATAAATATAAATGTAAATTTGATGTTGAGCAATTGGAGCTCGCAGCTTCATCAGATGACCAAGTTGACCCTTCTATATTCTAAAGAAGATTGATCAAGAATGGTCTTTGTGGAAAGATAGCAGCCAAAAATACATTTCTGTAAGCAGAACAGGATGAAAAGGCTAAGTGGTGCTAAAACTCACAAAGGCTGGAATGAAAAGGAGACTATTATGAAGTGGGAAATCTAAAATTTCTTGGTCCAGTCGTCGACAGTGTTGCACAGTAATGTGTATGTTTTGTTTTATTTTACCATTTTACCAGACTGCAAAAAAATATTTCAAACTTTTGTTTTTCTTGCTTGATCAACATTTATTTTTAATTCACCTCTAGATTTGACTCATCAGAGTTTTAATGACACTTATAATATTTCCCGATATACACAAAAATAATGGTTCTTCAATATTGCAAGCTCACCTTCTGTAATTAGAGCCCTAATTGATTCAGTTAACTTCAAGAAAACTCCAGCTTTCTTTGGAAGAGCAGCCTTAACAGCAGTCTTCATATTTTAACTAGTCTCATGCCAAGTAATTTTTACTACTGTCAGGCCGCACTAAACAAGCAAGCTATTACTGTTATTACTACTTGTAAAAGCACACTTGAGCTGAATAGTTGGAAAAAGAGTAATACCTCATAGTCCTAGACTAAACCAATAAGCATCACTGTTACCCCTGTGTGTCTATTATTGTAATGTTTTTCTTTTATTTTCTTTCTCCCATTCTGCTGTCTGGGCTCTAATCAACATGCACAAGAGATGAAGGCACTGACGCATCACCACGCCGTACTGGCATCGCCCCTGCTTGTTCCTTTAGCACCCCCACTTTCAGCCAGAACGATGCCATTTCAGGGAGAATGTGCATCGAAGAACATGACGCATGACTTCACCAGACCAACAGCTTCTACAGCACAGTTCCACACTCAAATTAGAAAACTTTTGTCACCCAAAGTATGCAAGATATTACAGAACAGTTGCTATCTAATACCAGCTGGAACAGCTGTATCGGGACTAACTGGTCAAGATAATACCATTAAGTCTGTATTAAAAAAATACAAACCACAGTTACCATTGTTTTCATATCCTCATTAGCTGTGCTCATTAGATCTACCCTGTAGATGCACTCCCTTCATAAGAAAATACGGTATATAGAGGTTGCATTCTCCCAGTTGGACCCAATCCATCCCCTGATAACCAAGGCCTGTGCATTCAAGTGTCCCATAATTATCCACTTTCTGCTTACTTCCTGATTTTGAATCCCTTTAACGTTCACAGCAAATACAGTTGGATATTTTTCTTCAAGATGCACCTCTTGGGTGCAACTTAAAAGAATATGATCCACTCGTTCAGAAAGCTGTGATTAAATATTCCCCTTTAAGTGTTAAAGGGTGCCTGCTAATGAGGGTCCCCACAGAACAAGCTTTTCTTGATTTGTTTTATTTGCATTCTATCTTGTTGCAAAGGGCCTCTACTCATGTTATGTGTAAGTGAATAATGTTTTTATGGAAATGTATGAGAGGGAAATATGAGTGTCTGGTTATGAACAACTCCAGTGGTCTGCAGAGGTCACTGTGCTGCTTAATGTCCATGGTCATTCTGCGGAACAGAAGGTCGTGTGTGTTGTTTTGTGGCACATATTTTAATGGCAGTGACTTGGGGCCCTGTAAAATTAGATTGAGCATTTTTTATCAATGGTGTAATGACCATATGTAATTGAACACATATAATACACTGCCTGGCCAAAAAAGTTCTCACACGAATATTTTGTTATTCCACCTTTAGCTTTGATTACAGCACACATTCACCATGGCATTGTTTCCACAAGCTTCTGCAATGGCACAACATTTATTTCTATCCAGAGTTGTATTAATTTTCCCCAAGATCTTGTATTGTTGATGGAGATTTGGACCCACTGCCTTCTCCAGCACATCCCAAAGATTCTCAACGGGGTTCAGGTCTGGACTCTGTGGTGGCCAATCCATGTGTATAAATGATGTCTCATGCTCCCTGGACCACTCTCTCACAATTTGAGCCTGATGAATCCTGGTATTGAATCATCTTAGAATATGGCCGTGTTATCAGAGAAGAAAAAATCCATTGATGGAATAACCTGGTGTTTCAGTATATTCAGGTACAGCTGATCTCATTCTTTGGGCTCATAACGTTACTGAACCAAGACCTGAACTAGAACTGCAGCAGCCCCAGATCATAGCTCTGCCCCAGAGGTGGGGACCTTTTTTTTCTCCTGGGCCAGGCAGTGTATAACAGTCACTTTAATCGGGATGCCAACTCAGTGCTTCTACAGTTTGAAGATGCTTGTTCTTTTTGGAAGTTTAGCAAGCGATATACCACTTTATTGAAGGGGAACAGGGTGAAAAGGCTGTAATATGATAAAGCTCACAAAGGCTGTAATCAAGCTCATTTTAAAAGAGTAGTACGGAGTGACAAATCCACATTTGAACTTTTTTGGGCTCGGTTGTTGAATGGTCATTATAGGATTCTGAAAACAGTTATCTAATGGTGGCCTAACACTTTTGCACAGTACTGTATGTTTGTGTACTTTTTTGTGTTCTAGCTCCCAAGGTGGCAACAACTCATTGAGCATAGCTCAACATAGCTGACGTATTAATTAACCCACTGCCTTGCTGTCTGTAGGGAATAAGACACCGTGCTTTGTACAGATTACTTTATTTATGTGTCTGACAGGAGGGGTAATGGGCACCATGTCACCTCACCACCGTTCAACTACTGTTAGACTTGAGGTGACTGCATTCACATTTTTAACCTAAAGAAGATTCAAAATTAATGAGAGGATCAACGTCAAACCCCAGGAGGAGGACATGGTAACATTAAGGAAGCGGAAATTAGTATAAATAAGCTTTGTGCTAATACCTCAAATAAAAAGTTTCATCCCAAGCGGGAGATGTCTTTTGTCAAAACCTTCAGTAATCGCTTCCGACCTTGAGTGGGGAAAGAAGGCCCGTTATTGTTCTAAGGCACTGAAATGAGCTAAAAGGGACTTAATTTAATGGGTTTTGGTAATGACCATTATCTTACAGAAGTGTATGTCCAATCTTATACAATTCATTTAAAGTTTTTTTTTTTATTTTTTTTTTTTTTATTTTTATTTTTTTTTTTTAAATCATAAGTGGTTTGAAATGATCTGGGATAACCTCATATTTAATAAAAGTCGTTGGGTTGTACCTATACTGGAGTTCAATAACCCAGCAAAATAACTAAACACTAATTTACTTAAACAAGTCTTGTGTTGGAGATATTTACGACTCTAGTTGCACATTTACAGATGGCTGTATAGGGTACAGGGTTCAATGTTAACTTTTTGCCCAACTTGCCCAGTCGGGCAAGTGACCGGAAAGTTTACTGTCCCGTAACAAATTTCTACTGTCCCAATAATATTTGTATTTTAAAATGTTATTCACATATAAATAAGCATACAAAAGCTGATGTGTTTAGTTATGGTTATATTGTATTAATATAAGTAAACATTCTGCCAACTTCTGCTATTAGTTATTACTATATTAGCTTACATTATAATATAATAATATATTAGCTGCTATATTAGCTTACATTATATTATTATATTAGCTACTATATTAGCTTACCTTATGCTATAAGCTATTATATTAGCTTACATTATATTATATTATTATATTAGCTTGTAAGGGCTACAGAATACTAAATCGTCTTCACATACAGACACTGCATTAAGCAGACTGTTCTGCTGGCCCTTTAAGTTCAGGCTGAACAAAGGACTCGCTTATGTTCACTCGCAGAGTGAGTCGACTCCTGAGCGGTTCGTTTTGATTGTTCAATTATGCTTTAGCAGTAGTAAAATAAAGTTACGTTCCTGATGAAGCAGCTTCGTATTTGCGCTTCACTGACGTTTTCCTGCTCACCTCGCTCTGACGTCACTTAACAAATAAAATGATTGGTTTTGACTGAACATGCAAGTGGACTAGAGCATTTTTTCATCACGAGGGGTAAATGTTTAATTGAATTGAGTTTGCCCAGGTTGTTTTGTTCTTGCGCTGCCACTAACCCAACATGAACTGGCCCGACCGGGCAAGTGATTTTGCGTGCAGCTGTCCCGATGTCACGTTTTACTTGCCCCGGGCATTCGGGCCATTGTTATTGTCGAACCCTGGGGTATGCTCAGTTTAACCTTCATCTGTTTTTAAGTCTTAAAGATTTTTACTTCTTATTAAAATTTTAACTCTAGAGATTGCAGCCGTCAACTGTTGGTCACCTGAACATTCAGTCAATGCTCAGTGGCTATGAGCAGAGGCGGGAGATAGTGGAAGTGCATGTGTTTGAGACCTTACCGATCTTGTGCTCATTTGCTCGTTAGCTCACATTTGGTCTAGATGTGATGTGTTTAGAGACTATTTTGTACAAGTTACTCTAGTGTTTGTGTGTATGACTTTCTGCTACTTATTTATAACAAGCTGGGATTGGCGTTCATAAGTGTAGACGCCTGTCCTATTGTAAGTAGTACTCTTTTTTGTCCCGCCACTATGTGTATATTTTCTCTAATCTAGAACTATATAAACTGGGTCACATTTAATTGTTGAGTCTCTGTTTCATCTGGCTGATCTTCCCTGTTGTTCAAAATTCTGTCTGTTGATGCATTTTCGGCTTTCTTCAAACAAAAAAGGTTAGGTCCATCTTACCTGCGGGCACCAGTTTGCCTGCAAAGACCTCATGAGTTGCCTGCGGGCCTGTTCTTAAAATAGCTCACTTTATTAGAAATAGTGTTGCATATTGATATTTATCTGTTTTCTATTGTCATGATCACTGACACCCCCTATGGGCAGAGCGGGGAATGGCAGAGCGGGGATTGGCAGGAGATAGGGCCGCCGGCATGCTTTGAGCATGATTGCACAAGGTTGTTGTTCGCTAACCAAGTTCACCTGGATTCAAGAGGATACAACACGGACGTTTCAGTGAAGACTGGGCGCCTTTATGGTTATGGCTTTTATGCTTCCTTCGCGATACAGAACCTTATGCTGCTCAGCTTTTCTCACTACTTTCCACTCGTGCAGCAGCGTGTTAGTGGCATGCGGAGTGTCCTTTATCTCCGTCTCCACGTCGCCCCACATGCCCATATCTTAACCCCAAGTAGGATGGACCCATTTCTGAGCCTTGGTCCTCCCAAGGTTTCTTCCTGATAACTCTGTTGCCTCCGGCTTGCAGAATTGGGAGATTATAAATATAATCATGCAATTGATTATATAACTAAGCTGTCTCCCTTTGGGTCCTGCTTTCCATCCAAGGTTGGTGACCCCTGCCTTACATATTACAGATTTCTCCTGCACAGGTTCATATCAGTACAAATTAAAGATGCGGTTGCATTAAGAATGTGTAGATGGTAGCTCTCCACTTGTGCATTCAACTCGTATCATTCTGACATATTTGCTTTTGTTTTTTGGACTATGGTAATGTTCAGTCAATATCCATTTCTATCAGCTTTAAATGGTGCACACCTGTAATGATAATCTAAAAGACTTTCTAATAAATAATTCCTTTTATTTTTACTAATTATAATTTTTACTTCATTCATTCATTTTCATACCCACTTAATCCTGTTGAGAGTCCAGCACAGGGCGCAAGGCAAAAACCCATCGTAAACTCTATACCAGTTCATCATAGGGCACATAGCACACACACATTCACACTGATACAAAGTGGATTGGTGGCCTCGACAAGGCTGATAGTTTGAAGATACGTTAGTTGATGTTGAACTTGTACTAATGAAATGTGTGTACCAATGTAACCTTGTTCCTGTCATGAATATACCAAACAAACAATCATAATTTCCTTTTTCTCTTCAGGGAACATGACAAAGATCCTCAGCTGTTCTTCCAGACCTTGCTAAAGCTAAAAGAGCATGGAGTTAGTTTTGAAGTGTCTGTGCTTGGAGAAATGTTTACTGATGTACCAGGTATGTTCTGGCACATAGAGCTCAATGCTTGTGTGTATTTTTTCAGTGTTAAATTGAAATGGACCTAAAAAGAGGCCCATACCAGTTTGAACAGATCAGGCACACAGTTATTTATTGATTGACTTATTTATTGCTGTTGATGTTGATCTGTAGATATTTGAAATTGTTTGTTCCCATGTTTTATTCCCTATTGTTTTCATTGGTGCTTTAGCTGAAGAGCAGGAATTAATTTATTTAAAGTTCAGGAATCGTCTATTGGTCCTCTGTCTTCTACTTAAATGATTTTCTTTGGCACCACATGCTTCCATTAGCAGATGATTATGCTTTAATGTCTTTTAGACGGAGTTGGATATTTATGGTGTTTCCTTAACTATATTTATACACCTACTAGCTTGGAGGACTCGCAATCTCTCATATTGAGATCTAAACTTTATAGTGGCATAAATGGCTAAGTAGGGTGAGGAAGGCACCATAAATGTTACTCCTAATTTGAAATAGCATTTTACGATTGCCTGGAAGGCAATCATGCTGAAACTCTTTTAATCCATTTTGATTTCACTAATAGGATCACCATCGATTGTTTTTGCCCTTTGCTGTTTTATATGTCCGAATGTTATGACTGCCTCGTGTGTTTTTTATTTGCGAGCAAACTAGTTGCCAAACTAGAAACTTGCCTTTCTCCCCAAATTGCTTGTCTGTGTTTGACACTGAGGTCTCGGACTTTGCAGACATCTTCACCGAGGCTAAACAAAATCTGGCACACCACATCCGCCACTGGGGTTTTCTGCCGAGTAAGAAAGACTACCTCAGAACGCTGTGCCAAGCAGATGTCGTTGTTTCTACTGCTAAACACGAGTTCTTCGGTGTGGCTATGTAAGTTTCCTAATGGTTATATATATAAAGTTTAATCTGTAGATGACAGTTTTGCACATCTTGGTATTTTCTCACTCAGCTTTGAGGTCGTCACCTGGAATGGCTTTGTTATCAACTGTGCCTTGTTAAGAGTTAATTTGTTGAATTTCTTGCCCTCTTAATGTGTTTGAGCCCATCAGTTGTGTTATGAAGAGCTAGAGTTGATATACAGTGAATAGCTCTATTTGATTAATGTTCTACTTCATATTATGGTAAGAACGACTCAACTAAGAAAAGAAAAACCCACAGTCCATTATTACTTTAAGAAATGAAGATCAGTCAATCTGAAACATTTCAACAACTTTGAAAACAACAAGCACTCAGCACCTCTGGGAACTCCCTCAGGACTGTTGTTAAACCAATTGAGGTGATTATTGGTGTTTGTACTCATGAAGCTGATTGAGAGAATGTAAGAGTGTAAAATCTGGAATCAAAGCAAAAGTGGCTGACTTTAAAGAATCTAAAATATATTTTGGTTTGTTCAACACTTAAGTTTCCCCCGTGATTTCTTACATGTTCCTTCATAGTCTGGATGATTTTACTATTAATTTGTAGTGTAGGAAAAAAATTAAAACAGTGATTTGACCTTTATTCTTCCATGAGTTATTTACAAGTTTATGACCACTTATAAAATGTGTACAAAGTGCTGCCCATTGTGTTGGATTGTCAATGCAACCCTCT
>JAVSBU010226741.1:0-11923 GCA_033118015.1 Loricariichthys derbyi
ACACCCATATGTCATAATTGTTATAATGTTGGGGTTCTGTTAAATAAATGATGGTATAATTAATCTAAATAACTGTTTAAGGTGAACAAATATAAAATAATAGAAATTACCTAGAAGGTTACATGTGAGCCATGGCAGGTGAACATGGGGATTTCCCAGAACATGAAGAAGTGCGTGTTTATGGATATTAATAGATCTTGAGCATTTTTTCCTTTGATCAATCTCAAATTATACCAAGCAACATTATAACATTTTATTTTTATAGATATCCTTTCCTGTCAACTCAGCTAAGCTCAGGAAGGCTCCAGAATTGACCTGTGGGCCAAAAACCAAAAATCAAGGGTGTTTTAAAATAATTATTTTATAAAAGGTTTAACAATATGCGTGAGTGTGTGGTTTATGCGATTTCAGGAAAGCCACAGACACAAACTTTCAAACTTTGCATTAACTTCCCATCAACACCCACAGTGGAACGTTTAAGAAATTAGTTGTGACAGCCAGGCAAAAATGACTATAACGGTATACCTGCTCTAGTACAGTGCCATGCAAAATGGAAAGAGAAAAGCAACACCTTTATCCTCCTTAGGATCCTTCATTCATTGTCTATTGTGCTTATCCTAGTCAGGAATAAGCCAGCGCTTAGCCGGCAACACAGGGTGCAAGTCAGGAACAACTCTGCACAGGAATTGGTATTTGACTCCTATAAACAAGTTGATTCTGTAGCACCAGCTGGTGCAAAAATTTATTTTTATTTTTTTTCTTTTCTTGCTCACTCACCGATAGTCATGAACAAAATCCTGGACCGAGCCCCCAGTGTAACCTTTCCAAATTTAACTTACCCCTGACCGTGGTCGAAGAGTTCAGGGGAGCATCGTATCTTTATCCTCCGAAGCTCCATGACCAGAGCAAGCTTTACTTTCTGCACTGACTCAGACTGAATCTTCCTGTTTATCATGTTCTCAGAACAATATAAAAATCTATTATGTTTCTGGAGATCTGTTTATTGTGTTTCTATAAAATAAATTAACAAAGTTATTTAAGGGTTTTGGTGGAAATTCTGTTTTATTCTGCCTGCTGAAATGCAAAGTCCAAATGGTTATGTTTGTAGGCACGTTTATCCTCTTTATAATGGTAAAGTGCTAAACTTTAAAGCAGAAATGCTTTTCAGGCCACATGAAGTATTAAAAACACAGCTGTGTTCTTTTTGCCTTTTCAGGTGTCTCCATAACGAGTTATTCTCCTCCATCTCACTCTGTCCTCACACCAACTACTTCCATATCCTCTATAACTGCATCCATACTTTCCTCCTCTCTTCCTATCATGGTCTTTTACTAACAGTAGCACAATTTCCACCAGCACCCTGTTTATCAACAGCACCGGTGCCGGTTGTTGTTAACCCGGGCCTTGACCGATCCGGTATGATGTCAGTTAGATGAACTCGCATGTTAGTTTTGGTTAGTGTTTTACATCGGATGCCCTTCCTGACCCAACCCTCACCATTTACACGGGCTTTGGACCAGAACAAAAGTTACACTGGATAGTGACCCCTAGTGGTTGCGTTAAATTGCATTAATTTTTCAATAACACATTAATAATGTCAAATTAATCAAAAGCGTACATTTATAGCATTTAGCAGATGCCCTTATCCAGAGCGACTTACAGTTGATTCACTTACAATCTAAGCAATTGTGGGTTAAGAGTTTTGCTCAAGGACCCAACATTGGCAGCTTGACAGAGGTGGGATTTGAACCCTAAACCTTCCGGTCCAGTGCCTTAAGTAGGCTACCACAGTCAACGCCAACTCCTCAACAGTTTTTAAGGTTAAGGCTATTTGTGCTAGTGCAATGAGAAAACCAACACTTGTGCAAGCAGTTTTACCCATAAATATTCGAGACCCAAATCTAGACTATAAGCAACCACAAGCAAAATCAAAAACTACCCAAAATGCATAAATAAGAATCGCAGACAGAAACCAGGCCAAACCCATTCTGGTTGACAGAAGAATGAAGGACAACAATCTTCAGAGTCCATGAAAATCAGCAGAATTGTGTGCAAAACTTAATGTTTAGTATAACACGTTTGAAGAGTATGACTAAAAACAGGTGGGATTATTAACAGCAGGAGATAGTGCAGGAGAGCTAAGAAGTTTGCATTAAACTGAAATAATTTACCTGATTTGTTTTCCACGCTGTTGCATGTCGTCTCTGTAACCTGATTCTCTCAACTGGCATTTCCTGCTCCAAAGTACCAATGCATGAGCAGAACGTGAATAGTCTTGAAGGTCAAAGCAAAAACTGAACAAGCAGCTATAAATTTTATGATGCACAAAGGCAATCATTTATGAACTGGAAGGGAGAAATAATTCACCTTTAAGATAAAGTTTACTGCTTAGTTGTAGTTTTAGCAGTAGTATTAGTGGCACATTACATTTCATATTAATAAAAATAATAAATGCTTAATAATGATAAGTAAAACAATTTTCACTAGGTTAAGTGTGCGTTTTTTTTGTTTGTTTTTTTTTGCATTATTCAGTAATTGGATACTGATGTTTGTTATTTTGCATAATATTAGATTTTTTTGACCAGGCAAATATCAAGCTTAGAAGCTTAGAAATATGGTAGTACAATATGGACAGCCTCTATATTGACAAAACATTTAAGTATATTTGCTTTCCTGTCATTAAACCACGGTGCTATTTTTACGTTTGGGGTTGTTGTGTTACTGGAAGGTAAAGCACCTGCCCAAATTCTGCTGTCTAGCAGAGGGCTGTGGGTGTTCCTCAAGAATTGGAGCGTGCATGGCAGCATTTATTTTCCTTTCACCATCGAAGAAAAACACCCTCATGACACTTTTTCAAAATTAGGTTCTTTAATGTCACCCTTCCATACAGGCCAGCTTTGTGTAAACCTTTAAGCCACAATCATCAAAATTTCAAGAAATAAAGGCTTGAAATTTTTACTCTCTGTATAATGAAACTATATAATATATGGATTCCAATTTTTGCAATGAGGGACAAAAATATTGAACTTTTTCCTGATATTCTAATTTTTTTGGGATGTACTAGTATAAGCATGAACTATTTATTGAATGAAATGGCTGTAAAAACATCAATAAATGAATTTGAACACTTTCTCATAATCAAATCATCCAGAATTTGTACATACTGAAATCAAATATCTGAATATTGGCTGTTCTTTTCAGTACATACACAATCAATTTAAAGGCAATTAAATATTAAATGTATATCTTTCTTGCTAAGACAGATTTGTTTGACTAGCCAAAAAGCTAGCTTTAAAGACACAGTCATGTATCTTCCTTTTGAGGGTTTAGTAATGATGAAGTTGGATATCGAGGTGGCCACGTCACTGAGTTTTCATCCTTGAATCCAAACATCACTATTTTTGGAATAGCTGCTTCCATGTTAGGAATTTCTTCTTACATTAGTCTCTGCTGGTTTCCCAAATTCAAATATTAAATTAAAATCATCAAGTATTATGAATCAACTTTCAAGTCATTAATACCAAGTCAATAAGTTCTTGACTTATCAGTGTAAGTTCTTAAATTTGCATCTTTTTAACATCGTGCATAACGTTTTGGTAAAGCACTTTTTGGGTCACTATATCTTTTTAACCCTTTAATGTCCTCACCATGAAAAAAGCAATGGAAAAATTATTTTATTTAATATTTATTTAATAAATAATTAATAATTATTGAATAAAATTATTATAAAATAAAAAAAATTCCATTGATTTTTTTTCTTGTTGAGGACACTAAAGGGTTAAGTCTGACGTGAGACAAGTCATGTGACATTTAAGTAGTTCACTCCCACACCTCATTCCCAACACTTGTTGACCACATAATTAGTCACTATTGTGGTGGCCTAGCAGTGAAGGTACCGACTGCTAGGCCAGAAGATCCCGGGTTCAAATCCAACCTCAAATCCCATTAAGCTGCCACCGTTGGGTCTTTGAGCAAAGTGTTAACCCACAATTGTTAGGATTGGAAGATCAGTCTGATAAATGACAGAATGGAACTAATTTTATGTTATCCCCCTTAATATGTCAGTCTCCAACCACAGGATGTTGTAGGTTTGATACGTTTCACCCACTGAACTATTCTTAACGAAAGACTAAGGTGTTAAAAAATCCCATTAACACTGCTATACCTTATAAAGATTCATATAAAGTCCCACACAAACCACTATACCTTTGCAACAAAAAGTGTGGCCAAAGATACCGGTACAAAGTCCAGACGTTTATTGCGTGGTTAGTGGAGCAAAAGACATGTCGTCCAAGGTACACGCTCATGAGGAAGTGTTGCAGAACGTCTCATAAATATCATATTACCTCTGACCTGCTATTAAGGTTTGTAGCTTCATCTTCTACTCATAGCTCAACTTTTCAAATGGTGAGAATGATCCAATAGCCAAAAATATCCTCTCATTGGTGGTCCTTCAGTGGTTCTTTTTCACTGAAGGACGAAGGAGAGAAGTCTACAGTCGTGATATTAGCACAAGGGATAAAACGATCTTAAGAGATGATAATATTCCACCATAGAGCCTGGATTTGGTGGATCACCAGAAGCTTAAGAGCTATAAGCTAAGATACAATAGGTACTTCTGAAGATGAAAATCTATCCACCCATCCATCCACCTGCTCCTCACAATAGCCTCACAGCTCCAGAGATCCCCATTATGATCCTGACCTCAGACTCTCCCTGTGTGGAGTTTGCATGTTCTCCCTGTGTCTGCGTAGGTTTACTCCGATTTCCTCCTACATTTAGCAGATACATACATTAGGTTAAGTTGCTGCTCTAAACTGGAACAGTGAATTCCTCCTTTATAGCCATTGATCAAACAAAAGTAAACTACTCCACCATCCCTCCATTCACCTACCCATCTACACCCATCTCAGTTTAAAACCCACCTCTTCTCAGAACTCTTCTTTTCTTTTTTCTACTTCCTGATTAATGTTTGCTTTGTTTGGTTCACCTGGAAATTGTCAGGTGTCATGCCAGGTTGCCAGATAGTGGATAAACCCACGCCTGAGTACAGCTTAAGCGCACAGCTGAGTCTTCCTGTATCTGGCGCCCGCATGCGCGATCGTGCAGTAATCAGGATTTGGATCAGACTCAGCTGTGTGCACCGTTTTAAAAGCGAGTCGGGCGGATCAATCCAGGCCGGGTCATTAGTTCTGCCGCTGTACGGTAAGCTGAGTTTTTCCATCTCTCGGCCCGGCGATCGTTCTTGATCTGCCGCGGCTTGCACTGCCGTATGGGGCTTGGTAAATGGGGTTACTGCATACGTGGGCTTCCATCTACCTGATAGGCAAGTCCCACGGCTGGAGCCTATATACCGCATAAGGCACTGAAACGGGGATTGCGCTCGCGGGTGCACGCTCCAGCCGTGCTCGTATGGCGCCAGAGAAGGTGAGAGACAAAGGTATCCACCTGCCCTTAGTAGAGGGTAGGTGGCGTATGAGCTGGAGCTCAGAGGTATTCGGTAGGGTTTAGATTGTCAGTGTAGAGGCAGTTAGCTGCATCTCTGCGCCACCCAGTCTCCCTCGGCACCCCCTGCGCCCCCTGCAGGTACATGTTGCATTGGGAGGGTCATTGTTTGGGCTTGTCCTTGCACTGCACCCTGCCGGACCTCGCCAGAGCTCCCCTTGTCCCTGTGGTTGGCCGGTTAGGGACATCCGACCATAAAACCGGTGTCCATGTAGGTGTGGTTGGTTGGACCGGTCCGCCAGCTGTAAAATCGGGTCCACTTCACCTTGGACGTGTCCTAAGCTGTCCCCACGTGTCCTAGCCTCATCTGCCTCCGGGGGTTTGCCTTTTGTTTTATTTTTGGGCTTTATTTGGTACTTTGTTTTTGTTCTTTATTGGTTCCCTCATTTATGTTAAATAAATCCTACCCTTATTCATGAAGCTGTCTGCGTTTGAGTCCTCTGTTTACACCTCGCCCCCACTTTCATGACAGAAATCTTCAGTTTTTTTCATTAAAGTGACCTTGGGTATGAGAAAAGACTCTCCGTTTTATTTCCTTACGCCTGCTTTGTTCTCTTTACCCACCGTTTCTTGATGCAAGAGCTTTGAATGGCACGAGGTTATGGATTCCAGCTTTGTGATGCTGCTGGCATGGTTTTGTATTGTCAAGACCGGGTCATATAATAGGTTCTGCTGCTGTTCTTATTCCTGAAATTGGGTGCTTTTTAGTGACTATCCTACAAGTTCTCACCTTTACAAGAAATGTCATTTTTAGATAATTCATGTCATGAACAGCGCATATTTATAAATACTGTTATTACATAGTATTTGTAAATAAATGACCCGTTTCGTTAATGGAGAACCTGCTTGTTTTTGTCTTCCTACTCCTCTCACCGATTCAACCTGATATTTATTTGCAAAGTGACATTTTTCGCAGTGGATGGAAAGTGACGTAGGTTGTTTCTCCTACACATGGTAACAATAATTTGTTACTGCCTACTGCTGCCGGAAATCATTAACCATCGACTCAAAGACTTACAGCTTCTTTCGTCCTGATATTCTCTTACAAAATAGCATAAAACAGCAATCATCATTTTAACACTCCACACAGACATTTCCTTATGTGGGTTTTGATCCCATCAAATTGCATGGTTTCACTAAATGGCTGCACAGCTTGTACAATGCACACTGGAGGTCATTTGAGTAGAGTGAACTCATCATCATGTTCGAGAAACCAGCTAGAGAGGATTTGAGCCTTGTGATATGGTAGTATCACATGGAAGTAGTCATCAGAAGATGCTACACTGTGGTCATAAAGAGATGGACTTAATTAGCAGCTATACTCAAATAGGACGTGCTGTTTAAAGTCACAAGTCAAAGTCATTTATATACCTTTTTTTTTTTTTTTTTTTTACAATGGAGCATTGTCTCAAAGCTGCTTTATAAATATAGATTATCTTCTAATATATGTGGTTATTTCCAAATTGAGCAAGCCTTTGGCAACAGCGGAAAGGAAAATCTCCCTAAATGCTATTAGGAAGAACCCTTGGGAGGTGCAAGACTCAAAAAGGGAGCAAATCTCCTCGGCCTTGGTATATGTAAGAATTAGCTGATGCCCAACTGATTCTAATGGACCCAAAGTGTGCTAAGAAAATATCACCACACCATCAAACCAACAGGATCCTGAACTGTTGATACAAGGAGGATGAGGCCATGCTTTCAGGGTGTTTACGGCAAATTCTGAAGGTGATCATCTGAAAATCACAGCAGAAATCAACACTCATCAGACTGGACGACCATTTTACAATCTTCTATTGTCCAATTTTGTTGAGCCTGGTCAAATTGTAGGCTTAGTTTACATAAAATTTGATTGCACACGTGTTTTCACATATTTTATTATAATGCAGTGAATGATAGACAGCTGTGATTGTTTTATATAACACAAAAGTGCACTGGGAGCAAAACCTACATGTACAATAAACTAAAAATGCAAATCAGATTGGGAGCACTGCCATCTGCTGGGAGAAAGCTGTACTACAACTCATTAGGGATTAGCAGGGTTGAGATGTTTAAGTGTAAAATTCATTTGTAAGGAAAAGGAAGGTAAATGAGACGATTGCTGTTGCAAATCTATGGGGTGATCCCCTGACTGGCTCTCCTCCTTCAGCTTGGATAGTGTCTGGTTTTGAAGAGCAATAATGTAGAGACACCTGCTTAAATATATAATTGTTCTGTCCAGAGCTGCATTCATTTCTCCACAAGATCTGGTATTGATGATGGAGATTTGGACCCACTGTCTTCTCCAGCACATCCCAAAGATTATCAATGGGGTTCAGGTCTGGACTCTGTGGTGGCCAATCCATGTATGAAAATGATGTCTCATGCTCCATGAACCACTCTCTCATAATTTTAGCCCCATTAATCCTGACATTGGATCATCTTGGAATATGAAGAAGAAATCCATTGATGGAATAACCTGGTGGTTCCGTATATTCAGGTATCATCTGACCTCATTCTTTGGGCTCTAACTATACTGAACTGAGACCTGAACTAGAACTGCAACAGGGACCCCAGATCATAGCTCCGCCCCCACAGGTGGTGACCTTTTAATAATGCATCATTACCATTAACATTAACACAAATATCTAACCAGCCAATCACATGGAATCAGCTCCATGCACTTTGGTATGGTATTTCCCTTTTCATTTCCCTTTTCAGGGGTCGCCACAGCGAGTCGTCGTCCTCCATCTCACTCTGTCCTCTGCATCCTCTGTCCTCACACCAACTACTTCCATATCCTCTCTAACCGCATCCATATATCTCCTCTTTGGCCTTCCGTCTTCACACTTGGCTGTTCAATACAGGAATCACTGCTTTTAAACTCCACGTATAATGAGCTCTGTGTTTATGCAGTCTAATGCAAAAGTATGGGCAAAAACAAACAACAGTAAAGTCAAATAAGTCGACTTAAGTGCTATTGTATAATGAGTTCTGTTAGTGTCCTCGCCACAGACAAGGTACCAAGAAGAAATACAATGGTTAAAAAATGTACTACAATTAATGAGTCGTTGTAGCTTGTGGCATGCGGGTGTGATGATAATAAAATGTTGTTGGCAGCACTGCATTTTTAAAAAGGTTGTGTATCATTTTGTTTTTATTACTGTGACCGCACTTGGCACTTCATCACTGTCACTAGTTTTATGTGTCGTTATGAACATTTTCACCGCAAATGTGTACTGATGGAAACACAGCATTCATTATGTTGACGCCTACAAAATCAAATCATTTCAAATAGACACAGCATTTCTTCACATGTTTTAATCCTAGTCAGGGTCGTGGGAGGCCCAGCACTCATCCCCAGAGAAGATAGGACTCTGTAGAAACCCAGTCCACCTTGCAACCCCAGGTATGATCATCTGCTTGGCCTCTCCTCCCTCATGCAGGCATATTACATATGCATGTCTGCAATGGAAAGCAATTCCAGGATTTGGACCTGGATCCATGCAGTGTTGAGCTAGCCCATCCAAGCACCTATATGTAGTACTGTGCAAAAGTCTTAGGCCACCATTAGATTTGTTGTTTTTGCAATGTTATAACGACCACATAGTATTATTTATTGCCTTTATAGTATTCAGGTGTGGATTTTGGTTTTTAACAGTTTTTCTGACATTTCTGTTTGAATTCTAATAAAAACAATTACATTTAATAATATACCAATCCAGTCTTTTTACTCATTAGTATATCACTAAATGTAATAAAATAAAATATGAATAAGTCCTGTATTATCTACAATAAAGGCTAACTAAATGTAGACAGTGGTTCACATTAAACTTTCACTTTTCCATCCTTTATATTGCTCCCACCCGAACACTTATAAACTCCCAAAAACAAACATTTTATGGGCTTTGCTATTCTCATAGGAAATTTGAAAAAAAAAAAGAAAAAAGTCAGAATCCCATTCCATGGCTGCCTCTTAAAATAATCAGCACTTGAAACAAGTATAGCATCAAATAAAAAAAATACAACGCTATTAAAAAAACCAAAACAGGAGCCGGAGATTCTGCATTTTAAACACTAATAGTATAAGTTTATTGTTTAACTACAAAGAGGTCGTACCAAATTTAGCAGCCAGACAGTGCTCGTACATTAATGTTTCCAACATAAAGCTTTATTATACCACTTTGTGACGCCATAGACGTCTGTGCTGCATTATTAGCTGTGACATTAATAATGCATTCATTCCATAAAACTAGCTAACGGTCAATTGTGATAATCTGTTGATAATCACTGATCTAGGATCTGTAACTGAATACTGCAGGAGGAAAGAGTTCCAGGAACAGGGTTGGGGATTATTGTAGTAAAGTGCAAATCATGCATGTTAGTACCCACTATAGCTTAGCTTAGAAAGATCCTTCACTCAAGCTATCACTCCATCCAAAGCAAAAGTTTACCTTTAATCAAACCACCATTAGGTTTTGGAAACACACAAATCCATGTGACGTGCCGGTATAATCAATGCACCAAAGTGCCTAAGGGTTTATTTGAGCAGAGTTTGTGAACCTTTTAGCACTTTCTGTATTCCTACATATATAAAATGAAAGATTTCCAAATGTCTTTAAAAGTTTATAAAGAGAACCCAATGAATCATTGATTTGAAAAAGATCCAGTATGACGTACCTGAGTGACAACAGTGCATGAATCTCAACAATCAACAAGATTAATTAGTGATATCTGTTATTTTTGATCAATTGGAGGACAATCAGGTGTGAGTGGGGACCCTGTTTTATATAAAGCACTCTCAAAATCTGATTTTCACAACACATTTGTGGAGGTGCATGATGGTACGAACAAATGAGCTTTCTGAGGACCTCAGAAAAAGAGCTGTTGATAACAAAAGCATTTTCCCACAAGCCCACAGTTAAACAGATTATATAAAAACTGAGACCATCGTTACCCTGGCAACCAATAAAGATAATTCCAAGAGCAAGGTATAACTTCTATGCAACTAAAGAGCGCTTACACGTTGGCAAATATTACTAATCACAAGTGAAACATGAGGAGAACAACAACAGTGTACATGGCAGTGTAGTGGAGAAAAACCTCTGAATGGAGCCATCTGAAAGAGAATTTTTTAGTTTAAATAAAAAGCATTATATGCCTAGAGAAAGCAACACACTACATTCCAGCATAGTAGGTTTATCCCATATGTGAAACATGGGGGTGGTAGCATGCTGATTTGGGCCTATTTTGCTGCATCAGGGGCAGAACAGCTCATCTTCGGTGCTGAAAAAATAGATTCTAAATTATACCTACATTCGTACATATCTACATTAATGTTCAGGAATGGCTATGTCAAAATCTTGACCATGGAAGCTGTTCTCAGCAGTCTGAGCATGGTGGAGCTGGTGTTTAAGAACTGCTTGGGTGTAGATGAAGCAGAAGAGCATCACGGTGTGGGACCAGGATGGATAAACACCACAGCACGTGCTGCACCAGCCCCTGGAACAGCGAGAAAAGAGGAAATGTAGTTAGTTCTTGTTAAAAGTACAAAAGCTATTGAAAAAAATTAAATTTTGTACCATTAATTGCAGCAGTAACTATGGCAACATAGCTAAAACGTTATTAAAAGTGAAGAACCAGAAGGAAACACAGCCAAGAGGGATCACATGAGACATCAGCAACCCACCTCCCCAGCAACCAACAAACTTATGTGGCTGCATAAGAGAGACGGAGACAGCACCCAACATCCCATATGTAATATTGGATGGTTTTCCTACATAATTTGTTTAACTGGTTTATCTTTATTTAGTTGTTGGAAATCTGATGATGCTTTAAGCAGAAAATTAAAACATCCTAAAGAGTTCACTAATTAAAGTATACCAGAACAATAGATACAAAATACTGCATAGGAGCATGAGAAACTACAAACACAGAATAAGAACCAAATAAAGATTCATATCTCATGCAGAATAAGGTATCCATTGATCAAAACTATGTGCATACATAAAGTGATGTGCATAAGATGGAAGGATGATAAAGGAAGAATGAGCCTAAATGTGCAGACATGTGACATAGCAACAACTGAGCAACTGATGTAGCTGTAAATGCTTCAGCTAAAGCGGTGTAACATACTGTAGTGTGCAAAAGTCTTAGGCCACCATTTGATTTGCTGGTTTAGCAATGATATAATAACCATATGAAGAGTTCATTTTCAAAAACAGATAACTCCGTTTTAATAAATTTTCAAGAAACGAAGAAACAGCGGGGGCGTATAGCAGCTTCTGCCACAAAACAGGAACTTAGAGTTTCTAACAGGAGATATCGGGTGCTGCACTAAAATGGATTTAAGCTTGAAAAGCAGCGCCATGCAAAGAGTAAATTCCATGCCTCAGCTCTTTTTAAAAAAAAAAAAAAAAGGTGTTTATCTGTTTTTGAAAAT
>JAVSBU010226850.1:0-11922 GCA_033118015.1 Loricariichthys derbyi
AATTTTTATCATTACATTATGGAAAATAATGAACTTTATCACAATATGCTAATTTTTTGAGAAGGACCAGTATTCTAAGGCAGAAATGCATTGCAAATAATTAGGTGTCCACAACATGATTGTCATGTCATGTTTATCTTTCATGTCTTTTACTGGTCATAAAGTATTGTAATTATTTATCCCAGTTCAGACCTTTTAAAATATGTGCATTTTTTCAATGAACTGTATTAGGGATCGTATGTTGTTGTAGTTTATTATTTCTTTTCTTGTATCTGAATGTGTCTTTTCTTGCTCTCATTCTAGACATTCCATTAACATATGATTTATTGCGTTCTCTCTCTTTCAGGCACGGAAGCAGAACTCGTGCTGTGAGGTGATGTGATGTGACGGGCTCATCTGGGTCACGTTTTTCTTTCTGTTCTCTCTTATTTTATTCTCTCTCTCTGTATCTATCTATCTCTTGGCCTCGGCTCAGACACAGAGCACGCAGGGCAGTTCCAGAGACCAGTGAAGGCTGTAGTCAGTGTTAGGGATGGAGAGAATCTCATAGAGAATTTTTTTCCTGCCCCTTTGAATGGTTTGAGGGACTGATTTCCCAGATTCCACCGTGCTTAATTCCACTGTATAACGTGTTTGTGTTACATAAGCGTTCAATTGATGAGTTTAATAAAATCGTACTAGGTCTCTGAGTGTGCTATAAGCAGGGTTTGGATGGGAAATACAGAGCATGATAAGGAGGTTAAGCTTTCCCTACTGTGCCTTACTTCAGGTCTCTGTGTATTGTATATCTAGTGATGAGTGAGAATGCCCACGCGTCTCTTTATTACTGTTTTAGCTTGCTCAAATTAAGCAGTCGTAATAAAGTTTCTGTTGAAGAGACAGAGACTGAGAGTGATGACCGCTTTCTAAAATAGTTTGTATACTTTACCCTTTTTGAACTGTGAAATAAATGTGCACTCATTTGGACTGGATTTTCCTTTAAGGTTTGTAAATTGTATCCTATTCACTAAAAATGTTTAGTTTGGGCAACAAAAGAGCATAATTGGTTCAAAACTGGTCATATGGATGGCAATTCTGTCTCCCCACTAATCCAGAGCAATGCTAGCCAATGTGGGGTGTCCCTCAGCTCATGGCTGTAGTACTGTTCATAACTTCTGGTATGCAAAGGCTATAACTATCAGGCTGATACATAGCTTAAGGTTGGAACACAGACAGTGTATACAGATAAATCATCATGACCACTAATGGTTAAGTGTGTAATGGTTAAGGTACTGGACGGTTGACTAGATGTTTGCGGGGTCAAGTATTCTGATATAACACCCATTGTTGGGCCCTTCTGCAAGGCCTGTAACCTATGTTTGCTTTGCAAAGCAAGACTTTGGGGTGTTCCCATTCAACACCTATGACTCGGAAAATTGAAAACAGGGGAAAAATAAAGACAAATTGGGAACAAAAGAACTTGATCTTTGCATATTTAAGATGCTTGACTGAAAATACCACAGTGAGTGTAGGTGTCTATTCTCTCACCTACAGCTGATCCTCCAGGTTGTTTGTAATACTGTATCTTTCTGTATTTTTGACTTCCTTCAAACAAGAGTCCATCAGTCATGTTTTCAGTTGCATCTCTGAGACATTTGCATATCGTTTGCATGCCATTTTCTTGTAAAAATATCCGTTATATTTACATTACAGTAGCATACTGTGGCTGCGGTATCATCCATTTCGATCAATTACCTCTTTTAGAGTATAACGTGGTCGTTAAACGGCACATACCGGTATAGTTAAGAGCATACTGATGGACGAAAATGCGTAACATTCCCTATTAGTGTTATTATTATTTTTGGATAAACACTTAGTTTTATTCATATGCGATACTGGAATATGTACTATTGAGTGTGGTCTTTGAAATCAGTCCCCATACCCTTGTTTAAAAATAAGTATAACCATACATTGTGTGAGGTGATCAGGCCACTAATATCTTTATTTGAAGATCAGTTTAATACACTATCTTTAAAATTTTCAGTCTATATTAATGAATCTATAACATGCAACACTCCTCTTAAAGAGACACAATCACACTAAGGACATGAAATGTGATAACCATCTCACAAACTTATCCTTCAGTAAATTCACCATGGTTATTTTTGTGTTTAATTAAGAAACAGGTCAAACTGACTTGCTGGAGTGTGAGTGACTTTCATGTATGCATATATTCTGTTTATTTTCTGAACATTGTAGTGATCCTTATGGCGTGAGCTGATGGTGTTTTGTTTCATCTGGAGATGTTGCTCAACTCGTGTAGCTTTTGCGATGTCTGGGTTGTAATGTGTAGTCTATAGCGTGTCTCCTTGTCAGGAATGACGAGCAGCTTTGGAGGACCTTTTTGAGGTGCCTTTCTGGTAATTTGCCAAATCTTCGCTAGCTAATTCAGTCTTACTTGTAAGACCTAATCTGTTGTATGTAATTATGTGTAAAACTAACTGCAACGTATACATCTTGCTCATTTGAAGTATTTATATGCAACATGCTCCTATTGGACAGATGTACTGTGCATTTCATTTTAATCACCTTTTTCTTATTCACCAGTTTCATAATGTACTTTAATGTGTAAATATATAACTGACATATGTGTAAAATGGTTATTTTACTGAATCTGCCTGTTATTTTTTGACTGGTCATCCCTTAATGATCTTATGTTTAGAGTGCAGCATTAAAACATAAACATGTAAAATACATTAGTAATTAATGACCGAATATATACTTAATCATTGAAGTGTCTTAATTTATGAATTATATTAATCAAGCTGTGAGCTGAAACCTTGAGAAATCATATTTATTTACATGCAAGAGCAAAAGTTGAACCATGACACGAGTTGATTTATTAAGCAGGGATGTGTGTTCAAGTATATCAGTCAAATCCCATTAAAAAAAGTGTTGGGTTTTTTGAACACAATACAAAATGACACCGGTAGCTGGGATAACTGTTGAGAAAAATGCACCAAGAGAAAATGTGAACTAAGAAGAGATCTTCTGGTATTCCTGCTCATCACTTCAGAACGTTCTTGATTTATTCAGTAGCAGTGACTATTATCAGCAGGGATTAGTAAGCAGTCATGTCCTTTTTCTCCACTTGTTTGGTGCAGTCTGAACTGATGATCCTGGTCACTCTTTTGTGTTAGGATTTGCTCTTTTTCTTTCCAGAATAGCGGAAACTCTTGAGCGGGTTCTTGCCTCTGCTGTTCTTCTGCAAACGTGAGGAATATAAAGGAAATCGTAAGTCTGCTGACCTCAGGTACAGCTTTAACAAAGTGTCAGAAAGAAAGTGGGAATAAGGTAGACACTTATGCTTGATAGCTTGTGCAACGTTTAAAACGTTATGTATTTCTGCATAAATGACCTAAAACAACAATAGATTTTCATCCAACTCCTTAAAGTAGATATAGAATACAAACAAATGAAAAATACCACCTGATTATTTATTAAGGACAATGATCCAATATCAACTTGGAGGAATTTTAGTCCACAGAACAACTACAGCTCTGGGTCTTGGGTCCTGAATTTCTTCCATTTGTACATTTGTCTGCCTGTGGCTTGGTTGAGTCCAATTACCTGCTGCCTAGAGGTTCACATACTTTTGCCTTTTATAAGCATGAGTAACTAACTTCTGTCCACCGTGGAAAGTGAGTAGAATGGGAATGCAAGTGTTAGAATTGGACATTGGAGCAATGGAATACATTTGACTTGTCCAATGAGTTCCTTTTTTCATCATGTGATTTTCGGCGTTTTTGTGAGATGTTCCTGAGATATCATCTGAATGACAAAACTGACCCATGTCTGCTAGTTAACGGCGGTTTTTGAGGCTTTGGCTTACTGCCATGTCAGTCTTACTTTAAAGGGAGTTTTTTTGACGCCCTTCGGATTAAGCTTCAGCTTCTTCTTCTTCTTCCGGCGTGAGAGGGGATTCACCAGATTTTTCATCGTTGCTGGAACTGCAGCAGGCATAAAAAAGAAGACAAAACGTTCATTACACCTCAGTAACTGCACAGCTAATTATATTACACCGTTCTCATAGTGGCAGTGAACTCTTACTAAGATACTCTGGCACGTTTCTCATGTGGGGCTTAATAACGGCAGGATGAAGGTCTTTATCGTGCCGAAGCAGTTGCAGATCTCTGGGGTTGTCCTCGAAGTACATCTGCGTCACAAAAAAAGCCATAACCTGATCTACTAAAACTGTTATATTCTAATGGATTTCGTTTCAACTGTGTGTGTTTAAACCTTAAGCTTCTCAGAGTTAAGCAGCTCCTGTTTGATCTCCTTTAACCTGGCCTCCTTCACTGCCTGTTTGGTCACTGACCGCATCGCATCCTTATGAAGATCCAAAGAAATGTTTGAGTTTAAACGAGTGCAAATGCAATTTTATTTATTATTAATTATGCAAACCGACTAATTAGCTTACCCGACATCTGTATCTAAATCCTTCTATTTCCTCCATTTTGAACCCATATGGTTTCAGGGTGCAGTTTCCACTGTCTGTACAATTAAGGAGAAAAGCAATTAAGGGACATTCATTTGAAGCAACAGAATTTACACAAAATTATAGTTGGACCAACCCTATTTTTCAAAATTAAGCTTGGGACAAATACATGATACCTATCTGATAGCCACCTGCCACAACTCATGTACTAAACCTGTGACCACGTGATTTCACTAATCCTAGTCCTAACCTGGCTGCTGCCTGTGTGGAGTTTGCATGTTCTTCCTGTGTTTTTCTCACAGGTACTCCAGTTTCCTCCCACATTCCATACATGGAATATGCAAACAAAACATGGGAGTTTGCTTTAGCTACAACAACCTTTGATCTTTCCAGGACTTTAAGCTAGAATTTTGAACATTACTGAGGTTAATGCAATTAATACACTTTTGGCATTTCAGTGCATTTTCAAGGAGATGAGGCAGAGATTCTGTGCAAACCAGCCAAGTTCTCAATCAGAGTAGGCAAACCAGTTCTCTATGGACTTTAAGGACAGCAGGGTAGACAGCTGAGGAAGTGACCTGTTGGAAGCAGAAACCTATAAATGTGTCATATGGGTCACTGGGATTTCAGTACAACTCCTTCTCCTCCCACTCTTTGTCTATGGAGAATCCAGAAATGTTTCATATTAAGATAAGATAAGCTTTTATTAGTCCCACAATGGGGAATTTGACGTTTCTCCAACCCAGGGAGAGTTGGAGAGGCCGCTGCCCTTTCACAAGGCGCCGCCTTTAAAAGTTAGAAAAACAAATAAATAACAGAGTAATACATGGGGTAGGGGGAGGAGAAAAAAACATCCCCACACTATGTTCATTAATGAATACAGTTTGGGAACTGGAAAAAAACACAGTTACGCACAAATACACATTACAACATAAAAACCGAGACTCGCAACAGGCAAAAACAGTATAGCAACGAAGGCATAAGAAATGGGGAAAAGAGAGAGAGTCTCTGCATATTTCCCTTACTGGGGGATTATTTATGTTCCAGCAATGACCTTGGCCAAGGTACATGCTGATAGGAGGCCGAAAAAACACAGATTAGCACAGACTTTTTATGGCGGCAGCTGCATGCATTAAGCAAAAACTGCCTCTAGTCCATTTCAGAACATTCAGTTCATTCAAAATTGTCCAATACAAACAATAATTGGAAAGAAAGTCCACACACTTTTGACTACAGAGTGTATGTTAGGTCAAGTGGTGTCTCTCAACTGTCTGTGTCCTGTCTAGGATAGACGCCATTCCTTGTGACCCTGAGCTGTTTTGTGCTGGTATAAATAGTTGATCATATCACTAAGGATGCCAGTGTCATTTTGTCTAACATCTTGTGACCAAAATCAAGTACAAAGGGTGATTGGGTGGCCAGAGACAACTTTCGGTGGGGAAAAAAGTTCAAACAGACAGAATATTTCTGGACAGTATCAGATCTTATAGCACTATTTAGTAAGTTAGGTCTGTAGTTGGGGGAATTACCTCCAGTGAGAGCTCTCTCCACCTCTTCCAGCAGTGGCATTTCTGCATGGGACACAAACGTGAGAGCAGTGCCAAGGTTATCAGCTCTTGCAGTCCTGCAAAATTGAACAAACAACATTTTAACATCATATGAGCATCGATGGATTTTTACAGCATGAGCAAGGTTACATCAATACCAGTCACACACTGACATTGGGCCAATTCAGAACAAATAGGGAGTATCCAGAGTGAACCCATGAGGAGGACAAACTCCACACAGACAGAATTCAAGGTCAGGATCGAATGAGGCAACTGTGCTAACCACCCATAACATGTATGACAATGAACGAAGGGCATGAACTAGGTTTAGGAAAGTTTCTCTTTACCTGCCAACTCGATGGATGTAGGAATCAACAGAGGTGGGAAAGTCGAAGTTGATGACATTCGCTACATTCTGGAAGTCGACGCCTCTAGACACACCGTATTCTTTATCTCTGCCTCTGCAAAGATCATCAGTATATTAATTTAGAAATTCCAAATAAAACTCTTCTATAACATATACACAGCTACAATATATAAAGTATCAAGGTCTGTAGACACTTCAAACCATACGTTCTACTCTTGGCTGTGCTTTTCTTTTTCTTCTTCCCTTTGCTCGCAGCACTCTGAGAAGCGGCGGCTGGGTTTTCAAGGCCTTGCTCATCGGTGGCTATGATGTAATCATAAAATCCCTGGTTAAACTGTGTTATGATGTGACACCTAGAAGATCAAGGGTAAGAGATCAAAACATCATTAATTACACACAGTTAAAGTCCTAGTCCAAGCAGTTGCTGTTGGGTCTTTAACCCACAATCACTCTGGTTGTAAGATGGTATCAGTTGCTCTATACTCACCTAGAATGCACTGGAAGTTCTGAATTGAGGATGCAGGAAGGGATGCTGAACTGCTCCAAGAAGAGCTTGAGCCTGTAGCAGCGGTCCAGACTGCCAACAAATATGAGACTCTTTCCTCGCACCAGGCCCAGCTTGAGGAGCGTATAGACGAGGAGGAACTTGTCCTCTTCCTCACATTTTACGCTGTACTGCTGAAGCTGGGAGCTGTCAGGCAGCTGGGAGCCTTGCAGCTTCAGGGTCACCTGTAGAGGGCACAGGCAACCATGAGATTTGTTATTTTAGCAATGGTAGAATGACCATATATAACATGGTCAACGTCTGGAACCAAAGTTTAAGCTTGGATTCATCACTCCATAATAATCCACTGAGCTACTTTATAATCTTTGTGAGCTGTATCATATTTTAGCCTTTTCATGCTGCTCCTTATCTGAAAAAGTGATTTCTTGGCTGCTACCTTTCCAAAAAAGACCATTCTTGATCAAGCTTCTTCATACTGTAGAAAGGTTAACTTGGCAGCCCAATGAAACTGCTACTTCTTGAGTATAAAGAGAGCTCACATTTAATACTTACCACTGCAGCCCAAATAAACTTTTTTTTCTGATTTTTGTTAATAATATTATTAATAATATGTTTTTGGTATTACGTTTATTATTTGTGTGCTTACAGGATTGTGCAGAACCAGCTCCTTCAAGGACTGAACATCATCATTGAGTGTAGCAGACATTAGGAAAGCCTGATAGATCTTGGGCAGGTGACTGCAGAAGAACAAGAAATGTTTCTATGCATGAAAAAAATGCTACATGCAATAAGAAAGTTCAGAGAGGTGATATTATCCCTCACCATATGAGGTTCTTAAGATCGTCCTCGAACCCAAACGAGAAGAGGAGATCCGCTTCATCGATCACCAACATCTCCAGAGAGTGCAGTGCCAAGTTCTGGGCGCTGATGTGAGCTTTCACGCGAGACGGCGTTCCTACCACGATGTCTGGCTTTTCCATTAGAATGGGTCTGCAGGGGTGAAACAAACTGTTCAAGTCCTGTCCAAGGCTGGGTTAAAATCCGGCCGTAAATAAGAAAATAAACAGTCTGTCAGGGACTCACCTCTGCGCTGATAAATCTGCTTTGCCCGAGATGTCGGCAACCCGGACATCCCTTGAGCAGTACGTGGTGAGCTGGCGAATCATGACCTGCACTTGCTGCCCCAGTTCTTTCGTGGGTACGAGAATCAGAGCTCTGACTGCCTGCTCCCTCACCGTCTGCCACATGAATAATGTGTCAACACATACGTTCATCTGTACTGTCCAAGACTGGGTAACTTCTATAAACCCTATAGGAATCACTAAGATCATACACCATAACTGATGTGTGTTACAGCCCATCTGTTCTATGTAACAAGTAAAAGATGTTTCCAGCACCTTGTTGAATCTATGCCATCAAGAATTTGGATTGTTCTGAAGGCAAAAGGGGTCCAAACCATGACTGGCAAGGTGTACCTAACAAAGTTCCCTTTTTAAGTCTTGCCAACTTGCCCTCTTCATAACATTTAGAGAGATTTATCTTGCTGCTGTTCCCCTAGGCTGGGACTGTGGGATGTTTAAACAACTGCTTTGAGATCAGGTCCTGCTGTAAAAAGCGCTACATAATTCAATCAGACTTTGTAATTCTGACACCAACCCTTAGCCGATACAGTTGCCCGCCCCTCACTACCTGCTTAGAGGTGAGGATTCGCTGGATCATAGGAACAGCATAGGCAGCCGTTTTGCCTGAGCCGGTCCGAGCTCTGGCTAGAAGATCCTTACCATCCAGAGCCAGAGGAATGGCTTTCTCTTGAATGAGGGTCGGCTGAGCCCATCCCAAATCAGCTATCGCCTGGAAAGAATGACACAGGATCATAAGGATTAATGTGAAGCCATATTTAAAAGGTCATAGTGTGACAGATTCTAACTACATGGAGTTGTAGGTGTGTTTCTACATTACTTGTACGGGGGTTCATACAGAAGTTAGAGGGGCACAGCTATAGCCTGTTTGCCAAACAATCAAGGGGCCACAAGTGTGCATAAAAATAAGTCTGTTCAATTGTAAATGGATTAAAGTACATTATTTTGCCATGACAATATATCACAAAATATATTATGACTATTTTAATTAATTAATAGCATCATCTAAACAAGCAGCGTAGGTGACTTTTGTTTTAAATATTTGTAATATATCAGATAAAACAAAAGAAACTTGTTCTGACTGAAAGCCACTCAAACTTTTGTAAAGATGCTGGGGCATTGTGGGAAATGTAGTATCTGCAGAGAATTTGCACTTTGTGTCTTACAGATCTGCTCAGCAATCCGGGATAAAATTGACTTTCTACTGCTGTAATGTTAGTGGGCCACAGCACCATTTTAAGTGGGTCTGATAACGCCCCTGGAAAGTTTAATCCTGCATGCTCTCCTAAATCCCTGGGCTGGCCTATCCGACTTCAGTGCCACCATCACTGATTGTTAAATTTAGAGCACACAATCACTCGTTCCTATCCCGATCGAACCTCGCTACCATTAACAAGCCTAGATACTCAAAAGTTACAGCAAGAAATACCTTTAAAAGGCGATCTTCCAAGCCCATATCGTGGAAGTAAAGCTTGTCCGGATCCATGTTGTTCCCACGTGGTTTTGCGCATGCGCAAAGTGAACCTACTCGTTAAAGCCTCCGCACAGTTTGTTATGCGTGTATCTTTGAATGCGTTCCTCCGCCACTAGGGGCTGTAATGAGCACCGATAATGATAAGACACTGCGTGGTGAAGAAGAAAAAGCAACAGACGACGAACTCGCTGTGCAGTGTAGTATTAAAGAGTGAGTTTGTTTGTTTATTGAGTAACATTAAGTAACACTTTTATAAAATGTTCATAAAGCTGGTGTTAATAAAATGCACCGACTGTGAGCCCAGTTAGTTAGTGACTAGGTTCGGATAGTAGTGGTGCCGCTAGCAGGGTTGTTTTCAAGGCTAATATTAGCATTCAGAACAGAGCACGAAAACAACGGTTGAATTTAAATGTATGTTTGATTAGTACTTTTCTTTTACGTGTAACTGACATGACTAAGTGAGGAAAGATGATAAGACATTGTGCAAAATATAATTGGGAGAAATGACAATGAATGGGCAAAACTATTTGAACAACTACAGGCGCTTTTACATCCCATCTTAAATACATGTACATTAATGTGGACTTGGTCCCTCTTTACACTCTTCTCAAAAGGACTGTGTATGTGGGAATCTTTTGCCCAATAATCCAGAAGAGCGTTTAAAAGGTCAGACCATAATGTTGAATGAAAAGGCCTGGTTCGCAATCTCTATTCTAGTTTGTCTAAAAGTTGTCTGAAACCTTTCCCAACCTGTTCCCACATAGTTGGAAGCATACAATTGTCCAGAATATGTCTTAGTTACTGAAGCATTAAGATTTTCCTTAGCTGGAACTCAAGGGCCTAAGTTAACAGCTGAAAAACAACCCCATAGCGTTATTCCTCCTCCACCATGTTGGACAGTAAGTCGAACAGGCAGGTTATTCCTGGTGTTTGCCAAACTGAGACTCATCTATCAGAATCTCTGATAGACTAGCATGACCTTTATTTGTATAACGCAGATATGGAAAAGTGAATGACTGGACTCTGCACAGAATCTGCTGTCGCACAGTAATGAGCCAACCCATATAAATAATTGTTCCCTTTAGGGTAATATGTAGTATTTGAAATGTCAGAAATCCTGATTGAGACCATTTGAGACACATCATAACTCTGAGTGCCTCACATGGTCAAGTAGTCAAAAATGATCTGTCTTGACTTAGTGCTTTTATTCATAACACCTTACTAAAAATCTTCATAGGCGTGTGCTGATTGAAAGGCTTGTTTTCTCAGATGAGGCAGAGGGTCTTCACAGGCGTTGTGACGCAGCTGCAGGACCGCCATGGAATGGTAGACCAGGAGGTGCGCTTTGCAATGAGGTTTGTTTTAGGTTTTCTAGGGTAAATATCTTCCATAGCAATTGGATATTGTTTTGTAATTACACTGTTTCTCCAGTGCCGTGGTAGGACGAGTGCCCTTAGTGGGTGACAAAGTGCTGGTTAAAGCGGTGCAGGATCCCTCACAGTCTGTCAAGTGGACCGCACAAAGAGTGCAGGTTCTGAATGGAAAGGTAGGCTATCGAGTAATATCTGAACAGTTTGCTGCAGTTTACTATCTGATGATGAAGATTCATCTGTGTGCGCACGTCATCTTTATCTTGACCGTAGCCCTTTAATTCACCACCTCCGCTGCTGCACTCCACATCGCCGAACATGAACCCTGCCATTTTGGGGAACAAACGTCAGCCTTTGCTGAAATCCCCCAAAATTCCTCCACTTATACCTGGGATGCAACCCAATCCAGGTAATTGCCTTATTAATCTTGTCACCTACAGCAATTCTCTGAACAGTTTTTAAATGTTGACACTATTAACTACATGTGGATTTTCTTTGTAGGTGGAATGCTCCAGATGCCCCATCACCAGAATATGCCGTGGACTGCTCCTTTTGAAGCCTGGGGTGGAGGGAGCAGAAAGAGGCATAACGAGGGTGTAGCTGGACGAAGGGGTCGGCATTGGTGAGTAAGAGTGGGCAATTGGGCAACAATCCTCTAGCGTCATACAGAACATCCAGCTTCATTCAGTCTCTGTCTCTTTTTTAAAATGCAACCAGAAAATACAGAAATTTGTATATAATATAAAGAAACAGCTTCTATGGACTATAGTGGCACACAGTCAATTTTCTTACGATACAGTGGCCCCCTTTTACACTTGAGTGATATCAAAATCTGGCAGCTTCGTCAATATGCCAAATTGACCCTTCTATAGTTTGAAGATGCTCGATCACGAATGTTCTTTTTGGGAGGGTAGGAACTAAGAAACCAGTGTTTTGGAAGAGCAAGAGACAAGATTGTAAACCTCAACAAGGCTGGAAAGGGCTACGGGGCAATTGCCAAGCAGCTTGGTGAAAAAAGATCAACTGTTGGAGCAATTATTAGA
>JAVSBU010226958.1:0-11921 GCA_033118015.1 Loricariichthys derbyi
ACACACACACACACACACACACACACACACACACACACACACACACAGACACACACACACAGACACACAGACACACACACACAGACACACACACACAGACACAGACACTGGGTATGAATAACCAGCAGTGCTGGACTTAAATCTATAACCTATAAGAAATGATTCATAAACCACCAAAGCATGGAAGAGCAGAAACATCAGCCTCGCTGAGCCTAGCATAACGGTCTGATGAGAGGCTACCTCAAATTAAAAAACAGAAACAGAGATGAGGAATAAACAAAGGGAGACCAGAGACGCAGAAGAAGACAGAGGACAGAGCTGCATCTGCAATTTGTAAGTTTTTGGTTTAAAAAAAATTCTATATAGACCAAAAGTATATATATATTGTAAAGTTTGTTGAGCCGCTTCCAACACCATTATCCAGTGAAACTGTGATGCCAAAGGCTCAGATATCACTCGAAGAGATTTTCTCGAGGCACTGCATACGACAGGAAAAGTAAGAAGAGCAGCACGGTCCCATTAACAACCAGTCGAGAGGTGTGGGAGCCAAAAATGCAGTTTTTTTTAAAGTTCTATTTTTACTCTGTTGCAGTTTGCACAATAAAATATTTGGAGCCATTTATCTGATACGATATAAGCACCAGATATTTACTTGATTGGCTGTTATATAACCTCAGCAGCTGATTTACAACTCTAACAATCTAGTTCTATTGTTCTGTAGCTTTTGTATGGGGCCCTGAGATATAGACTATTAATTGGCCTATGGTTACTTCCATAAGAAAAACCTTCAAAGGGAGGGGCGCTGTTCATGTGTCTTGTGCTGGGGTTAATTTGGGTTTTCCTATCCTCAAAATGGAACGTAGAACACCCCTTACTAATCACTATGCTGAGGAAACATGAAGTGAATCACTACAAGACGGTCTAACGTGGAGAGTTTAACACTGCATTTCCCTTTCCTTCCCGAAAGCTCATGACAAGAAGCCACAAAGTACGTAGAGCTAAGCTTAGATAAACAGAACTGTTTTCTCTTGTCTGGAACCTCCCTCTGTCCTGATATTTATAGCATATCCTGATCCCTATGTCATTCTGATGTCATGATTTGCTTTTTGTTATTCGTACGTTCTTTTATTTTGTTTTGGCTCCCGTTCTGTCTGTCCAGTGTGAGATGTTACATGTTCTAAACAGTAAGAGTCTTTGGGTCCTGGAAAAGCTATAGAAATGTCATTTATCATTATTATTATTATTATTATTATTATTATTATTATTATAAACTGTGTTATTGCTATATTTGGCTGCTTTGTCATTCATCAAACTGTGCCGAAATAAAACGCATGATCTGCTTGAATTTATTGGTTATTATTGTTTAACCACTAACTAACGTCTCTTGGTTACTGGTTAAAAGAATTAGGCAACATTCGCTACTCTAAATAAATCATTCATGCTATTATTACTCAGCTCAGTTTAATAGAAACAAGGTATGAAAAACTCAGCAAGAGAGGGAAACGGAGAAAAAAAGCATTTCCATTTCAGGAATAGTTCTTAAAATTCAGCCCCCCTGCAAAAGGCCATCCTGCATTACCATGGCAACAGCCTCTTCACAACAAGTAGGCAGACTTGGACAGATAAATGAGCAGTAGGTGCAAGAGAGGAAGAGAAAGAGTTTCAGGAGAAATGTGGATGCAAGCTGACAGAGAAAATAATGTCAAGTAAACGTAGAGTGAATCTGAACCACACACGCACACACTCAGACACGCAGACGCACACACACGTGCACGCACACACGCACGCCATCTGTTGTTTAGGAAGCGTTGAGCTCAAATATAGCTCGGGGGGTACATTGACATTTTATGAAAATAAATATAAAGCAACTGTTCAAATCTCCAGTGTTTGCATATCAGACTGATCCAAGAACTGTGTGGCTCTGAAATATGGGCAGGCATAAATAAGAGCATATAATAATTGCTCCACTGCAGATATAAGTACCAAGTGTGAGATCACGGTCTTTTACGAGAGAGTCCAAACATATTTTACCCATCTTAGGTAGTAAAAAAAAACCTAATCAAATCTATATCTGCCGTTCAGTGTTGATATTGTCCCCACAAAAGTCATATTTATTTTTATAGAGCATATTACAAAGGAGCATTGTCTCAAAGCAGCTTTCCAATTTCTATTATCTACAGCAAATCCCAAACTGAGCAACCCTAGATAAAAACAAATAAATATTAAGAAAAAGGACATACTTAAATGTACTAACTAAAACAATAGACTAATGTATGCACGCAGACTAATATTTTAGAGATAATGTAATATTTTGAAGCATATAATAAAATAAAGCCTATAAAACTAGCATAAACAAATAAAAATTAATAAAATAAGCACAAAATCATAAAGCTTTAATACTCTTACCCTCACAACGCAGCGCCTGCGTTCCCTCCAGGTTCTTGCGGCACACGCAGCAGAAGCGCTTCTTCTGTCCGGCTGGAGCAAAGCAGTGAGCTACAGGAACCTGCAAGAACACACGCCATTCAACTTAGTATCTGAGACCCGGCCCATTCATTTATGTCCTTTATAATGGACATTCTGTTCACCTGTACACAGAAATTGTAAGACACTTTTCCATTTGGTTCTCAGGAGGATAACACCAACAAAGTGAGGAGGATAGGAAGCATTCAAACATGAGCACGAGGCAAACGAGGACCAAGTCATATTAATCCTAACATCTATCAGCACCAGTAGGTTTTACTGAATGAGAGATGATATTCCACCTGAAAAAAGGTTGAGCTTTGATTGATAGACTGGTTAGGACTCTGTCGCAGTCCATTTTTGAAAAGCAGGTTCACAGAGCCCAAGATTAAATCAGACAAACTACTGTCTGACAGGAAACTCTGTGGCCTCTCTGAGGTTTAATATGTTCTCTGCCTGAGGGGGATGAACATCAATATCCAGAGCAGAAAAGACATGCACTAAAGCAGGTCCAGGTGATTAACCCTCACACGAGCACAGTGGGATTAGGGGTATCGATTTAAGAGAGGTGACAGTGATGAAAAGTGATCTCAACTGCCTTTACCTTCATACAGACGGTAGGCTGAGAGTCCTACTGCTAAAAACTACGTTCAATGCTTTTGATTCAATTCTTGATTTTCTTAGATTTTTCTATAATTATTTTAAATAAAATTTCTTAAACATTTCTTAACTAATTGCTTTTGTACAAACCCACATTTTCACTCTTAATCGTCTGCTATAGATTAATCCTGACTGTGCTAATTTAAAGCCTTTTTTGTGAGGACCAAAACGGGAACGAAACAAAAGCATTCACAAGCACAAGATAACACAGAATTTAAATGGTTTTGGCCTACGTGGTCTTTCAGAGTGTGCAGAGTTCAAGCCTTTGCTTCCTAGACTCAATTTGTTTGCTACCTGCAGTTGCCTAAGCTATCTGTCTCAGCCATGCTCAGGTAAAAAGATTCAGCAGAAATTTTACGAGCATTGTACAAATTCATAAACACACTTGCTTTAATTTGGTTATTGTGCAACGTTTTCCATGTGATTTGTGATGGCAACAATAAAACAACAGTTTTGCCTAGCAGTTATGGTGCTGGATTTTGGACCAGAAGGTCCAGAGTCAAAATCCCACCTCTGCCAAGCTGTAAGTGTTGGGTCCTTGAGCAAGATTAAGAATGCAAGATCAATTTTAAGTTGCTCTCTATAAGGGCGTGTGCTAAATACCTTAAATGTAAATGTAATCATAGAATATTATTTCACATTCATTTTGTGGATTTATCTACAGTAATGTTTTGTCACTGACGACATTTACAGGCTTTTAGCTTTTCTGCCTGTATGGGATTCATGTAAATTCCAGCATATTCAAATGAGTGGAAATGCCGTCTGCAGTCCGTAACGCCACACGTTAGACTCAAAGTGAGGACCCTTCCTGTCTGGGTCCTTTGGGACTTCCTGCAGGTCATCTACAGGAAGTTTCTGTTCTAAAAGTAAACTGTTCGTTTAAAGCGACATAATGTCAAAAACAGCGAGAGAACAGAACAGAAACCAGTGCTCTGCTGCAATTTAGCCCCGAGGGCAGGTTACACAAGGTTTCTATTTTTATCACAATCTAAGCAATAATAAAGCTTTCTCTAAAGTAATGAGCAAAGATCAAAGCTCACTCCCTTAGTATGTAAACCGAAGGAATCGAGTGAGCAGAGTTCGAGCTGCACTCTATCTCTGTACCAGACTTTCCTGCCTTCAAAAACAGTGACAGATAAGCTGATTGTGGTCAACTGCAACATATAAGTTACCATGCTATATTCTTGCTTTCCACAGTACAATTATGTGGCTTTACTTACAAAGATCAGGAAGCTTTTAATTCTTATTTACTATGCTACAGTACAGAACACTTTCAGTAATCATTTATTATCTGCCATGATACGTTTGAATCCAATATATATGATAAAGCTCTTTGCTTTGCATTAAATCACGTTGTTTTGTGCTTTTGCTTGATTACAGCTGGACTCATACAAGTAAACAATTTAAACATGCTTTTTATTCAACATTCCAGTGGCTAACATAGATAAACTTCAGTTATTTTAACCTTCAGAGTTGTAAGGCTTGTGTTGCTAAGAACAACAAACTTAACGACAAATCATATGCATCATAAAATCATATCCGTAAAAACAAGCTTATTTTCTTAAAACAGGCCTATATAACCTTTATATTGAAATTAAATACCATTTAGATATCCCTCTTTTCTTATTACCACTTTACTCATTGTCATTCGTTCAAATCAAATGCTGGGAGTCAATTTGGCTGCTGAGATCTTTGGTGACCTGATCTTCCAACAAAACTGATAAGTCTTTGACAAGTGAAGGAAGGAGAAGCTGCTAAAGTTGTGCGTTGCACTGCGAATACTAAGTGACGCATGCCTGCGCTCTCATGCAAAGCTAAAAGGATTCTCGAGTGTCTGCGCAGCTTATTAACCAGAATTCAAATGGGCAAATGTACTGTGAAATAGAAAGCTTATGGACGTCAGCACGAGCCGCCTTGGTCACAGCATGGCAGCTGCTGGCTCTGCAGGTCTGAACTGTAATTAGGCAAGAGAGAGAAGAGCCTGAGGCCCCCAGGATGGCTGGGTAATCATCAAGGGCTGGTGTGTAGGCGGGTGAGTCACGGCCAATTTGGCAACTCAACGCTTGCTTGTTTGCTTTGCTTCCACTTTCTGCCTTTTGCATTTTGTCTTAGTACAGTGTACAATCTTGTCCAGATGTTACAGTCTATTTTTATGCCTTTATTGTATTTAAGTCTTTTTAGCTAACTTTCTGTGAAGCACTTTGGCTCAACTCCTGTTGTTTTTAAATGTGCTATATAAATGATTGACTTGATAGTGTTTGCCAGTTTAGTTACTAAAAATGAAATAATATTAATAGTAACAAAAATAATAATGTTTGAGGTGCATAGCATACCATAAACACTTGCATTAAACTACAGTTGGGCATTAACATAAATTTTATTTAAGTACTGAAAATGTAATTAAACTTGCTGAATATGAATGAATTGAAAGTGAAAAACAGAACCGATTAAATGTCACGACTATGGTTTTCCTCACTACATTTCCCAGTGTTCATCTGCACTGCTGACTTCCTGAGCTAGGCATCACTTTCCGAACGGGAAAAAAAAAATAGAAATTCAGAATACGGTTTCTGCTGAATGTGTGTCGGATATCCATCATTACAGGAAGTACCTATGGTGATGCCATTAGCATTGCGCTGGGCAGCGTTCTGCTGGGAAACCTTGGTTTATGACGTTAATGTCTAAACATTGTTGCAGACCAAAGTACACCCCTCGATCAAAGCAATAGTTTTAGAGACATGACGAGAAGCTCAACGTGTTGCACCGGCCTCCAAATTCATCAGAACTCCACTCAACACACATCTGCGGTCCATGCTGGACGAAAGTCCAACCCATGGAGAGTTCCTTTTTGCTTTGCACCAATGAAAAATTTTAGGTTTAATGACACTCTCTACAGGTCTTGCATTGCAAATGATTAAAGGCCAGGATTATGTTCATATCATCAAGATAATCACATTTTGTTTTGTTCTAACAGCTTGACTAAATGAAGCATCAGGTGATCTGTGTGGGGAAAGTGTGTGTTGTTGCTTTAGCAGGTTCTCTCACTTACCCGCACTAATGTGGAAGCCATACAGGAGCACACGGACCTCACTTGCTTCAAGCACTTCTCGTGAGACATGAAGTTACACACTGCAGAGAGACAGAGCAGAGAGGTGATTAGTGTTCACTCATCAGTGAGATTACATCAAGAGGGAAAGCACCACTCTAAAGAAAATGTACAACTTTACAACAGTCGTTCATTCTCCCTCTAGACATTTATATACAGTTGCTTTACAAAAAAAAAAAAAAACTAACTAGCAATGTGTAGTTCACTGGATTTCTGCATTGAATAACTCAAGTCAATGCATGAAATGCCCTGTAAGACTTGACCATTCCAAAATTCAGTTGAACTCCACACTCTGAGCATCCAAACAGTGCCTATAATGCATATTCATTCCCTAACCCAGTGGGTCCTAACCTTTTTTTTTTAGAGCCCCCCTACACTTATCTACAAAAACTGCCCCCCCAGCCTCCACCCAAAAAGGGGGGCTCAGACCCCAGGTTGGAAACCATGGTCCTGACCCACCAGCCGAATCTCTAACTTGTGTGAATAAATGATGAGCTGCAAAGCAAATTAAGTAAATGTCATTCTGAATGGTTTAACTTTTGTGGTTAACAAAGTTGTTTATTTTATTTTGTAACCTTTAGCAAAAGCATTTGATAACTTGTGAACTATAGCCCAATCCACAAATAACAACCACATAGGAGAATCAATTAGTGTGTGCTTTGCACCATTACGTTATGCTGACATCACTAAAAACAGACAGCGTTTCTCCATCGGAAATCATTAAAAATGAGAGTCCTTTTACTAAGTACTCATTATGCAAACCATTTTCTGGAACATGGTCCATTGCAGGCCTCAGTAGGAGTCACTGCAGCAGTGCCAGGGGATGATTCCCTCATCTGGCTTCTCTTAGCAGGGCTGGAGTCTTCGATCACATAGGTTATTTTTTCCCCAAAACATTCGTCTGTATTGTAATTAGTATATTAATGATTTACCTTTTTATTTGATCTGTCTGAATGAAAATCAGTGAATCCCTACTTTTAAGTTATCTGAATCCTGGGCCATTTAAAAAAAAAAAAAAAAAAAAAAAACCCACCACAATGATACCTCCACCATGCTTCACAGCAGGGATCAAGCTTTTGGTGTATATTGTGCAGTGACTTTTTCAAAATACAAAGTGATGACATAAAAATCAGCCACAGAACAGCGTGAAACATCTCTGTGAAATTTTGCAAAGGAAGTCAGGTTTTTTTTCTTGTTCATTTTTTTTTTTACATGAAAATAAGCTAATGTCTGTAGAGACCTCTTTCTTTTTGGAGAGCAGTGGTTTTATGTGACTAAACATCACTGGAGTTACACAATGTGATTACACATGAATCCCTAATCCCTAAAATTTTCACAAAGAACTAAAATTACTGCAAGTTCTTAAGACAAAAAGACTTAAAATATAAAGAAACCACTTAAAATATAAAAAATGTGTTCATTCGATCCAAAGTACTGGGCTGATCCAGGTACATGTTAAACGATTGGTATCAGGATCAAAAACTGAATTAAGCAATGGCTAATAAAACAAGAACTAATCTGAACATCAATTAGTTCTAAATCATAACAAAACTTATGAACCAGCCTTCCGTATGCTCAAAGTGCATTATGGGTAATACAAACAACAAGAAAAAACAGCATTTAAACAGGATAAAGAATGATCATAAGATGTCTTGGTAGATTGGATCATGTCCTTTAGAATTCAGGGCCAAGGTTGAGTGAACTCAGCAGACATGAGTCTATTTGGGAAACAATCCAGACAAAAAAAATAAGCTATGCAGGGTTTAAAAAAAAGCCAAGGACGAGAATATACCAGAGTGTGTCTGTACACTGAGCTGATCTTATTATGTGTGGCTTCAACAAAAGCTGAACATTAGTGTGTTTTTGTGTGCATTTCCACTTGTTTGTAACAGTTCTCAGGGACACACTGTTTCTGAGAACAACTGAAGCCCGTGAGCCCACTTCCTGTCTCTTAGGAGGATACAAAACCTGTGAGTGCGTCAGCAGCTAGTGTGTGTGTGTGTGTGTGTGTGTGTGTGTGTGTGTGTGTGTGTGTGTATATATACACACACAATATAGGCAGTGTTAGAGGTGAGTGGTGTCATTCTGACCCAGCAGAACTGCAGAAAAGTTCACTCACACTGCTGCTCTTGCTCAAACTTTGTATGACTTATAACAGCATGATGATCCTCGCTCACAATCACGTACTACAAATTATTTTTGTCTTTTGTGACCACAAAATGGAACTCATTCCAGATTGCTTTTCGACAAAAATCATGACATGCCTGCTTACATACTATGCATCTCGCCTCCCACGCACAGAGTCAATAAAAAAAAAATGCACTAATACTCAAAACTTCAGACACACGAACTCCATGAAGATCTCATGACTGCCTCCATTCAGACACATGGACAGGAGAGAGGTCTGCTGAAAAGACCTGGGATGAGAACAGGACTCCATGGAGGCCAGTAAAATTCAGAACTGGCTTTTAATGCACGTGGTCATCACCAGGCTGAAACAGGAAAGGGCATTTCCCGAAATACCGGGACAAAACTGGTACAACTCTCTAGAAAACCACTGTATAATGTGAAAACATTTCCCTTCTTTAGAACTGAACCGCTCATGATAAACAATCTCAGACCCTTCGCTTCCTCAACCTTACAGCAATCCATCAAACCAAAATTTGTCTTTCAGTTTACTAAAGGGAGAAGGATTATTCAAAACCCCATAGGACACACTTACACTGCTCAAATGGAAATATAATTATTTCATCAATTCTCATTTAATTTCTGTGTTGACAGTGATTATATTGTGTAACCAAATAAGCATGTTTGCAATTAAACTACAGCAATATGATGATAAACTGTGTGGTGAATAATGTCCAAAAACAGCTAAAGATCTGGCTATACTATTTATACAACAGAATTTCTGGCTCACTCGAGCTTTGCTGTAAAAACACCTAAACAGTGCTGCTTGGTCCAACCAGAGTGGCATTAGAAAGAATAGTTAGCCATTTCACATTTAAAGAAACTCCTCACAAACATCTGAATGTTGTTCTAAGCAGAAAAATGTGTAATATTTGCTGCTCGGTTTAGCTGGAAAAAGCAAAAACAGAATGATTTTTTCAATCTTAAAGTGAAACATGCTAAGCAGTACTACATAAGTGAAAAGAAGTGCTAAAAGTAAAAAAAAAAAAAAAAGTCAGTGTTCCTGAAAGGTTTTGCTGAATGTATTGATTAAGCAACTCCTGATATAGAAATCTCACAGTTAGAAGGACAAAAATGCCACAGGGTCTTATATTTATAAGGATATAGGCCCCAAATACACTGAAAAATGGTAAAAAAAAATTTAAATAATAAAAAAGGTGAGGTCCCTTGTTTATACAGTGAATATGGTGTAAAATCCGTTGTTTTTGCTTTTACTTTGAGTTGTTTTATACTTTACTGTTCTGTATATGACCTGTTCTATAGCATGTGGATGCTCAAGTTCACAAACTATAGTTCCAAATAAGAATTTTCAATAAGAAATTGAGTAGTTGAAAATTTATTTTACATGATACCATTTTAATAAATATATTTGACATACATTGATACTGTTATATGGTAATAAAGGATTTTGGCCATAAAACCGACCCCCATTTCGAGCTTTACTTTTTCTCCTTTAAGTGTCTTCTCACTTTTCATTATTAAAGCCTGGTGGAAGAAAGGTGAGGGCTGGTGGATTTGTCTTGTAACTCATCATACTTTTCCTTAATAAGAAGCTTGTAAGTGAGCAGCAGCAATGGAAATATGTATTAACTGTATGTCACAATACATGTTAAACCACACAAATTTAGCTTTCGGTGGTGGCCTCACATCAAGCTCTTGTGCCAGACGCACTCAGTTTCAGTCTGTGCAACCTTCAGTAATATTTACACATGTAGCAGAGCCTTATAGCTCATCCCTATAGAAAATGTTTCTACTGTTACTAAGCTTCACAATGAAATGTCAAATGATAAACATCATCTTCTGATACACAGTAATCACACATTTTCACATCAAGTTATCTGTCAAGAGTAATATTTACTTCCCCATATCAAGAAAGTACAGTGATGAAGCTTCACACTTCCCTCATACGACACACCGCCATCACTAAAGCCTCTAGATAAGATTATCTTTCAACTTTAACTTTTAACTTTCAATTCATCGTTTTGACTTTTCTATTGTTTTCCAGTTGGGATATTTAAAAAATATATTAATTAATAACAAAAATAAATGCCTTTCTCTTCCACCCTTTGCTTAACTACATATTATAGATGCACCGAAATGAAAATTTTTGGCTGAAACCAAACAAATGAAACATAATGAGCATAGTTTATTTGTGTGTTCATTAATTATGTACTTTTTTCCACCACGGCATAAATTAAATAGCCTAAATTATTTTTTGTTCTGCTTTTCCAAACACAAAAACACTTACAACATGGCTGCTCCTTATTTTAAATCAACAGGGGCGCACACAAAAAAGAAACTGCAAGTACAAATCTATTTCAAACGTTATTATTCACTTTGTGTTTAATTTCCTTTTTTACTTTATTCCTCCACATTAGGCATGGATAAACATTTTGTTTTGCAAAATATAGGACTAGAAAAAATTTTTGTTCTTTTTTTCCAAGTCAGGTTGGGGAGATTATCCAACATTTTGAAAATGATTATATTATCAAAGTTACCTTAGACCTTAAACATGCAAGGTGATTAATTTTGTGTCTTGAGTACATTATATCCCTGTCCGGTCACTGTGCTTTACACCACCCAAGACAATGCACATTAATGTCAACAGATTTGAGTATTACTGGTAATAACTGAAACCACTACTTGACTTTTACTGGTAAATAACAGCACAATAATTCCTATGAAATGTACTGTGCTGTATTGTTAACGTTAGATGAGCACACATCGTAACGCTATTAGATCACAAACTTATAAATACTTGCACAGAAAATGCTCACATTGCATCCCAGGGTACTTAAGCTCACGGTTTCATGAACATGCATGTGACGGAACCAGTAAAAGCCCACGGTGGGCGGGGTCTGTAGAATATGAACCAGATCACATGACCTTGTTGTGTCTGCCTCCTTATTTTTCAGACATATAAATAAGAGGGTGCACTTTGGGGGGATTCTTTAGATAAAAACTTACACTTTCAGTCGTTTCTGCATGGCGTACTTTATTTGTTCTTTGAAATGGCTCTAATTAATTAAAAATGTGATACGTTAACCCTGTTATTCTATTGAAAACACTGTACATGTATTTTTATATTTCCAAAGATGTGCCTCATATTCTCTGTCTACAGCATCCCATCATCCTCCCCATCTGTTGCCATGTCAACCATGAAGAGTCAATCACTACTTGCTGTGCATCGGCTCTGCCTGGTAACAAAGCTGCTGTCAGTCATCGTCCAAATCCCCACCCTCCGGGGCAGACTAATGACCGTTTCTCTGTTACTCGTCGACGCCTCCATGCACCCTCCGTTATCCATGCAGCAAAAGAGTCATTGTGATATAACCCTCTTTTAGGATGCAAGATCTGACTAAACACTACTACACAGTGTTATTTAGCATCGTTCATCATCACATGGTGTGGCCTTATATACGCATTTTGGTCCTGTTCTAACCCATAATAAAGTCTGCATGCAGGTAATGGGCGGCTCAAGTGTCTTCAGTAATCTGATCCTGCT